>CAXITT010001202.1:124275-143293 GCA_964033795.1 Lymnaea stagnalis | reverse complement strand
TTATTTTAAGGGCCCACGATCAATGAATTGATCATTCTGGCTCCTATGTTTCAGAGGGGTTTGCGATGTTACTGTCCATGGGTTTCAATGGGATACTTCACTGGTTGCAAGGGCGACTCAGCAGTGGTGTTATGAACTGGGGGTTGGAATACAGGAGGCAATAGACACAAATGTCTCGAGTGTAGCCGCCTCAACTGTTGCTTTTGGAAGCTTGTTCCAGTCCCCTATTGTCTTTGGCAGGAATGAGGAGCTTCTGTACTTTGTTCTTGTTTTTACCAGCCGGAACTGTTTGTCGTGACTTCGTCGCAGTCTGGGGTCTGGTCCTCCATGTGATGGTTGATAATCTTCATCTTGTCCATAGTCTGCATTTAGTATTTCATCAAGATATTCAGCCCTACTCTTCAGTGCTTTACTAATTTCTGTAATTATTCTCTATCATTGCTCTCACACATTCGAGGTCTGGGTTGGTATACATTCTTTTCGTCATTCCTCTAATATATCTCTCTCTTGTTAAGTCTTAAATTTCTTTAGTTAAGCTTTTTCCCATTCCCTTTTCTTCCTACACATTTTCATGACTTTCCTTTTGGCTTCATTGTATATGTGTCTCGTCTTTCTGGTTTCCCTTTGTATCATGGTCATTGGTGCCTTGTTCCTTTGTTTTGTTAGTCTCTCTCCATTCATTATCAAACCAGCCTACTCTGTTGTTAGTTGGATGAAATAATACTACTTTTTCTGCTGATCTTTTCATAGCATTTTTTATCCAATTCCACTGTTCATTTATGTTATTTTCCATGTCTATTTCCTTCTGTTATGCTTCTAGTTGTGCTTCTACTTCATTTTGGCAAGCTTTAGTGGCTGTTGGATCTTTGGTAAGTTTTTGGTAATGATATCATTTTTCACTTGCATTTCAGCCCTTGTGAATTATGCTAATTCTCTGCTTATATTTAACCCTTAAACCCTTACAAGTAGATGGTCAGAGTCTGCACCCAAAACTTTTTAGTCTAATCTGTCTGATCCATGCCTCTGATCGATTAGAACATGGTCAATTTGGTTGTGAGTGATTCCATCTGGTGAGTTCCAAGTAACTTTATTTTTGTGTGGAAACTTGATGCTGCTGTCATCCCTTTTCCTAAAGCAAAGTCTATAAGTCGGATCCCTTTGTCATTGGATTCTTCATGTAAATTCTCTTTGCCAATAGTTGGCATAAACACTTTTTCTTTCCCTATTTTGGCATTTAAGTTGCCAATCACTATTTTAATATCATGTCGTGGTACCTCTTCATAGATCTTTTCCAGCGTCTCATAAAAAAATTCTTTTATCTGCTTTTGTATCTTGGGTGGGAGAATGAACATTTATAAATGGTATATTCAACATTTTCCCTCCATGCACACAAAGAGCACAGTCTTTGATTTTCTGGTTTAAAACCCATGATTGCACTGACGGCTTCTTTCTTCATAGAAAATCCTGCTCCAAGAGTTTTGTTGCCACTATAAAATATGGTGTAGTCATTTGTCTTGAGGATGTCTGCATTTTTCCATCAAATTTCTTACAATGCAGCAATAGTGATTTGTATTTATTAATTAGTAGATCTATTAAGTTCGCTAAGGCTCCTGCTCTAAACAAGTTTAGTGCGTTCCAAGTCGAAATCCAAAAATTATGTTCATATCCAGGCATGGGTCCATTGCCATTAAGTTCAGGCTGGGATTTATTTTGTTGTTTTGCTTTTGTAACTTTTTTTTTTTACATGGCCGGGTTGTTAGCCCTGGTCTGGGGGGCTGCCCCTTACAGCTCTCTAGGTAGCTTCCTTAATTTTCGGGTAAGGTTCTCTAGCCTTTGAGGATCCCTCTACTTCCTACAAGACATTGATTTAGATCTGCCCTGGGCACTTTATTTTACACAGGACCCGCCATATCTGGTGGGCTTTCCCCTATCTGCCACCTAGGGAGGCACTTATTGTACATCAACAAATGATGTCACTGTCAATCAAATGAAAAAAAGAGAAAATTTACCTGAGTAGCCAGATCGCTTTCTTGAAAAACTGAAGTAAGACTCGTAACCATCTACAATTGCAGTAGGCTCATCCAACATGTCCCCTATGATTAACAAAATTAAATTTTAAAAAGTTGTCATCCCAATTTCCCCTCTCCTGTTAAATGAGCTAAATAATGATAAATCTTATATATTATTTTCAATTATGACTTTTCTTCTTATTTTTAAGCAATTTTTAGGCAACAAATTAAGAGTTAAAAACACATGTGATGCAAAACTTACTTGTTACTTTTGTTTCTTGAAGACATATTATATCAGCATTTAAGGAATCTAGGAGAGTCTTGATACTTGGTTTACCTTTAGCAGCACGGATTCCATTGATATTCCATGTTAGTAGCTTCATTTCTAAAGTTCTAAACAACTGATGTTACATTCCTATGGACAGATAGAAATTATATTTTTTTAATGGCTATATTGAAATAATGACTATATCAAATGAATCATCTTCAAAAATCAAGATATTAATTTGTTTTTTAATATTTTAAATATTTAGACTAATACCATTTCACTTACATTTGACTTAGTTCCATTTTATTATTTTATGTTTTTATTTCCATAAACTCAGCTTTAGATAATCTTGATCAACAGTGAAGTTTTAATTTCAGCAATTATTAAACATCTAGGCGTAAAATACCTACCGTATTTTACAGACAATAAGATGCTACTGACTATAAGACCCACCTTGATTTTTAAGCAATTTTTTATTAAAAATGAGATTTTTACCATTTTTATATTAATTTTGATTATAAGTAGTAATGGGACGATTAATCGGAATCGTATCGGAATAATCGAAATATCTGGATTTTTCCAAAGCATCGGGAATCGATATCGGAGTTGAATAATTCAGACCCGATTCCGATACCAAAACGATTCTTAACTGATTAACTGCCGTAAGCCGGTGACAGCGCAAAGTTTGTTTCGCGTATAAAACCTTTCCAAGATATTGTTATCTAGCATATTGTAAAGCTTCAATAGCAAGTTGATAAACTTTTCTAATCAATTCTCAACTTTTATATTAATTAAATATGTTAATACCGGGGCACAGTAATACATATATGTAATAATGGCCAGGAATCGGAATGGTATCGGGAATCGTATCGGGAGTCGGGATAATTGGGTAGAATCAGAATCGTATCGGAATCATTAAAAATTTTGGTATCGTCCCATCACTAATTATAAGACGCACCTGAATTTTGGAGGCAATTTTTTGAAGACAAAAGTGCGTCTTATAGTCCGTGAAGCTTAGATGAAAAATACCCTAAACAAAAATGATTGATGTGAAAATCTGATTGTGGTGTGTCAGATGAAACTTTCAGTGAAGGTCTTCTCAACCCTGATAATAGTGATCTGCTGAGGAAAGAGCACCAATGTCTAATAAATAAACTTAGAAATGTAGCCTATTTATTGCTCGAGTCTCAATAATGACTCAAACAAACACTAAAATTTTTAGTTTAAAAACAAGGTTAATAATAGTAGAATAGCATTTAAATTTTAGCAGACACTGTACTTAGTAAGTAAGTAAAAGGGAGTTTCACTCAGTCAGACTCACTCAAGTCTCGATCTGTTCAATCTCTCACACAGTAACTTGAAATAATTGTTATTGTAATTTGCATACTGATTTGTCATACTATACTACAGTACATTTCTAAAGTAAAGTCTAAAACTATACTGACTATACTATAACTAAGAATCCCAGTTGGCCAGTCCCAGTCCCAGTATGAATTAGTAGTAGTAGTTGTTAGTTATTAGTGTTGGTGGTAACTACTACTACTACATCAACCAACTTTACCAAGTTACAACTTACAGTCACTTAAAGTTACAGTTAAAGTACAGTACAGACAAAAATTTATAAAAAAAATTACACAGTTTACAGTAGTACTAGTAGTGTAGACAGAGTAGAGTAGACAGGCATACTGAACAGGGATTTTTTTTTTTTTTTTTTTGCGCACCTTTTGAACACAATATTACAGCCCGCATACAAACATGCATAATGCATACCTAACTAGGGAATAATTACTCCTTAAATTCCATAGACAAAAATTTATAAAAAAAATTACACAGTTTACAGTAGTACTAGTAGTGTAGACAGAGTAGAGTAGACAGGCATACTGAACAGGGATTTTTTTTTTTTTTTTTTTGCGCACCTATTGAACCCAATATTACAGCCCGCATACATACATGCATAATGCATACCTGACTAGAGAATAATTACTCCTTAAATTCCAATATTAAAGACTAAAAAGTACAAGGGATACATTTTGAATTTTGAACATCCCATCTAAAGCTATGTTACTATGTTTTGTTTTGTAGTTGTACGCTTATTAAACGAAAACAAGAGTAGGTAATTTGTTTTTCATTTATGACCCTAAGCGGAAGTGGAGCACATTACTAAAGGCCAACCGCGAAGATATGAATGACTTGGAGGGAAATATATTTAATAATCTTTATGTGTAAGTTTAAGTGCAAGTGAATTGTAAACGTAGTCTAACTTTTAAGCAAGAGCTCTAGGGGAGATTGATAACTAGTGATGGCCATGATGATAACTAGACCACATAGCGTTGTGTAGATGTAGACGAGAAATGTTTGCTAATAAAAAAAAAATATAATAGCCTAATTAAAAATGGAAGTGCAGTGTCACTCTTTTGATTTTGAGTGTGTTAGACTGACTTGGACTTTGCCAGGCTCCATACATTTTCGGAGAGCCCCCCACCCACCCACCACCCAAATGTAAAAAAAACCTAAAAGGACTTGTCCATAAATATCCGTAAGGACGTGGGAACGATCGTAAATGACCGCACATGACTCTTGAACCTTGTTCCATACCTGCAACATGACCGCAAACATACCACCCAAGTCATTTGCGACAAATAGAATCTACATTTGAAGAGAGGCCAACTTTTGACTTCTCTTGCAGTAATTAAATGTACTAACATTCTGACTAGCCATCAGCAGTTCACAGTGCACAGACAGACGCACATTTAAAAAAATCGTATATGTTAAAAGCCTAAAAATGATTAATAACTATTTTTATTTACACAAATTATGTTATTTACCTTTCAATCTTTAAGATTAAAATTTTAAGAGAGAAAATATGATTGTTGACTTCAATTAATCTAGCCCCACCCCCCTTTCCCCTTGTCAACAATTGTTAAACATTTCCATCCCACCCCCCCCCCCTTCCTTTTTTCCTAATTTATTGACATAATTAGTGGACGACCCTTTATGTAATTTTTGTTTACACAAATCTTCAAAACCCGCGTCTTATATATGAGTGCGTCTTATGTAAAATATTTGTACACAAATTGTCAAAACCCGCGTCTTATATTCGGGTGAGTCTTATATGCACGAAATACGATAATATTTTTCATTGAATTTAAGTTTAACTTGAATTTATTATTATTATTTTTTTTAATTGCATTTTTTTTAAAGGACAGAATTAAGTTTGAATTGGAAGATCGCATTAAATATAAAAGTGTAAATCTCTTACATGCAAAGTATTTTAGTTACACTATACTTGAGTATGATATCATGTTTACTAATAAAACATAATAAATTGGATACAACACAAGGGCTCCCATGTAACTGGCAAGTAATCTGAATGTGCAATAAAGTTATGGATATAACTACAAACGGATTGATTTTTCAAAGTGTAGATTATATTTGAATGACATGACATAGCTGGCATACATATTTGTATAATAACATATAAAAGTTGATTAATAACACTTACTTAAATTCTAAATCATTAATCATATTTTCACTCGGAATCAATATAAGTCAACTTGGCAAGATATCTGCGTTAAAAAAACAAAAAAAACTTTTTTATTAAATGTTATCGTTTCAAAATTCAGATTTTCGTAAAGGGGGTGGGGGGGGGGGGTCATGCCAGTTGCCAGTGGCAGAAGGCGTAGCTAAGGGGTGGCAGATGGGACATACGTCCCGGGGGCCAGACTTGATGGGGGGGGGGTGTTCTTTGGTGGAATTAATTAGTTGAAAATAACAGGTTTCAGAGTTGGAGAGGGGCTTAAAAATGAATAATGTCCATTGACGCCAAACACTGTAGATACGCTACTGCTAGTGGCGTCAAGATAGGGCGGATGGAGTGGTCCACCATGGTGTCACTCACTTTTTTCCTTATATGCTGGTGTGGCATTTTTTGACAACTCCAGAGTTTGTGCCGTGAAAGGAAGGACGGCAAAATTATATTTGGCCACTCCTGGTAGCCTTAATAGTAGTAGTAGCTACGCCACTAGTCAGTGTATCTATCGATACCGAAATCGGCGATAATTTTAATCGAGAAGTAGTGTGGAAATCGAGGACAACAATGAATCTTGATCGCTGGAGGGGTTTAGGGGAGTTTGCTCCTCATAAAATATTTGATTGTTTCAAAATCAAGAGGTGTATTTTTGAGTACACTTTAATTCAATGTTTCTATTATACCTTTTGAACAGGGAAGAACATTTTGAATGTTTTCTGGGAGGCAAAATTTAGCCCAGTGCCATATATAAACGGACTTCACTCCGTTTGTGGCATGGCCCAGGGTAATCATTAGGGATAGGCTTATAATCAACCCCATAGTGTGCCATTGATCAGCGTGATGGAAGGGGTGCATAATTAAGGGGGCTAAAGACAGTCGTACAAACTCAAAATGCAGGGGTGCTTTATTTTGGCGCATACTTGAATTGGTTGTTTCTTTCAGTCAATTTTGATCTGGCATTTCAATCGTTCGGGTGGGAAATGGTGGGAAAATTAGCCATAAGAATGACCAAAGACATCTTAAATTTCGCACCAGTGGGACGTAAACTATATTCACTCTAGTTATATCACCCTTGAGGGTACGATTTTGCCCTAGATTATTCTCGCCCTTTAAATCCTTATAGTCCCCAGAAAATTTTTGATAAATTCAAAATACAAAAATGCATTTTTCACATATCTGAATTTAGTTTTGCAACATTCCACACTTAATTGGAGAGCAACGAAAGATATCCTAGATACAAAATATAGGTGCCACTTAACTAAAGGGTGCCTCGGATATTTTAAGGCTTAAAGATGTGAGGATATTTTCTTAATTATCATCTTTCTATGCAGAGTTGTCAAACAGATGTAGCACGACCTGCTTAAAAAAATTATTAAAATAATTATTCAATTAAAAATAGTTATGTGGCTTTTATTTTTTATTTACAGTATTTTTAAGGATAACTACTTAATTAATACATTAATTTTCAAAAACAATATTCAAATAAAAAGGGTTTCATCGCTAGAAAGTACTGCAAACATTATTTTATATGATGAACACAAATGGAAAAAACAAACTTACTTATTATAATTATAATGCTTAGACTAACTTTTCTAAATATGTCCTAATTTTACCAGAGTCAAAAAGAAGAAAAAAAAACAGGTTTATTAGAAAGGTCTTATTATGGATTTTGAAAACTGGTCATTTTTATACATTGCATATGAGTGGCATAACTATTTTAAGAAGACATGAGTTGTTTACGGAAGACATTATATTTATTAATGTGTGATTTTATCTAAAGGGAAATTCGTATGCAAATAAAATATACATTTCCCAATATTCAGTAGATTGAAATTTTTATTTGGAATTTCAAATTACTATAACTTTCTTAAATTGCATCTTCGCTATACTTTAAAACATTTGTATCTAAATCCACAGACTCTATTTTAAATTGACGATTTTTTTTTAAAAACACGCACCAAAATAAAGGAACTGGCATGATGGGGCATTTTGTTTGTTATTCTAATATTACAAAGATAAAAGCAGTTGGGAAGTTAATAATAATAAATATAGGCTAACGGCTAAGTATTTAAAAAAAAAATTGTTATTCAGGAAGCTTTTTTTTATCATAGGTAGCACATTTAAAGACAACCAAAAACTTTTGATTTAATAATGATTTTTGAAAGGTGCTCTATTTCTTTGCACCCTTTAAATTCTAAGTTAGAAAAAAAAAAAGCATAATGCCTAATTTTTTTTTTCATGCTTTTACGATGAACTATAATTTGAAAACAGATTGCACATGTTAAATACTTGACTAACTATTATTAAAATTGTCGACATTTATAGGTATGTAAATGTATTTTAATAAAGTGTCATTTAAGTCTTTAAACTTGTGAAGTTGCAGAAAAGAAATAAATAAAAATAGCGATATATTATATGAAATCAACAGGAAATAAGACTGGAGCGGTCAGTGCGATTTTTATAACCGAATAATATAACTTGATTAGCCTTAAATATATGGATCATCGAATATATCGAGCCTAGCGATATTTCATAGAGTCCACTAATTGTCATCGGTTAAAGGCGTCAGTTACTAAGCAATTGTCCTTTTTAATATAAATATATATATATTGTTGTTATATTGTTGTACACATTGTGCTCCGGCCCGGGGGGCAGTGCCCTCCCGGAGAGATAGCTGAAAGAAACACTGATTGCTAACAATAGCCATATTTTTGAAAGCTTGATGTTATCATTCAATTTGTAATTGACACCACTCCCTAGTTTAAAAGTCATGCTTTTTTTTATAAAATGTAATTTGAAAACATGAACAGATTGCTCACGTTTGATACTTAGTGAGAACTCGATTAAAAATATTATTTAAATTAGAAGCTAATGTAGTTCAATAAAGTGTTATTAGAGTATTTAAACGTGTGAGTTTGAAAAAAATAATTAAACAAAAAATACAGATAAATGCGAATGGGAAATAATACTATGGCTCATAATTGGCAAATTTTCGAAACATTTGTGATATTTATAATCGACTAACTTATGCGTCTAATTCTAAGAAGATAAGATCTAACCTTAACTATAAGGATCATCAAATATATCGAGTGTAGGCTACACTGTAGCGATATTTCATAGAGTTCACTGTTCACTAATTGTAATCGGTTAATGACACCAGCTAATAACATTTCTTAAAATTGTTTTAAAAAATGACAATTTGATATTTTTTAAATAAAATATACTTTGCTTTATTGTTCATATTTTTGCTCCGGGAGGGCACTTAACTTTCCCCGCGGGCACTGCACCCGGCGATATAACTGTAAGAAACCCTGATGGTGACCCCAAGCTCACATCCAGTGGCGTAGCTAGGGCCTAGGGGGGGGGGTGCAGACCGCACCAGGTGACACCAACCTAAGGGTGAAACCAATTGAAAAATTACATATTTACAGAGTGCACACTCGTTCTAACCGAATTTCATAACAACATAATAGATCACTCATGATTTTCCACACGTGTAACCAATCCAAATGCTTGCTTTATTAAAAGTTCCAGGTTGATGTGTCAAAATGATTCAACGCCGATTGAAGTGTTCGGTAACTTTCGTAAGTGACAATACGCTATATTTATTTAAATTCTGAATAATAAAGCTTTACATTGATACCATTAAATGATATGGTCGGACGATTATAATTACATGAATCGAATCAGTAAAAATTAAAAACATTTTTTAAAAATGACTTTTTACCCATTTATAGAGTTAACAAATTAATATTACATTTTTTTTTCTAATATCTCTTAATAATTTATTTAAATTTATTTAAATGTAAAAAAAATGTTTTGGCTTTTTAAACCAAATATATCGAAACCCAGAAATACTCAAAATCAAAAATAAATATTTTCGCCGATTCGTTACTAGCACCGCCTCTCTAAACATTTGAGTGGCCTGTGATTGTCATACAGCACATTATCTCTTATATGCTGTCTGTGATTTCACGTTTATCTGATACCTTTACCTTTGGGTTGATCTACTGGGGGAAGTTCATCTTACACAGCAGTATCTGCAGAATAAAGGCTTTACTTTTGACAAAGTGGTAACCAACCTAGAAGCCTTAAGATTTTTTCTGAACGAGAAGCGCGGTCACTTGATGGAACATGCTATTGAAATGCTACTTTTAAAATCAGACTTATGTGCAATTTCGGTAGAGAGAATATTAAGATTTAAGAAGAGAATGACTCTCTCTGCAAGAATAAGCAGTAGAGTAATGGTGGAGTGTATTTATCGCTTTCATTATGAAACCCAAATCAGATCAGCACCAATCAAGGAAGTTGTCGAGTATGAGCGTTCATTAGTAATTGTTGCGACTGAATTTTATGTTTATTAGTTGTTGAACGCTTTTCCCGCGCTTGACTCTTATAGTTAGTGAACGCTCTTCCCGCCATTGTCTCTATGACGTATTTTTATGCTGATTCGTGACGCATTGTCTATACAGTATTGTGACGTATGTTTTAGTCGTGCGGCAGTCTTGAGTGGAACCTTGGAGTGGTAGGATGTGTATTATTTAGGTCTGATTGCGATCTGCGCTATATTCACGTGTTATGTGTATAATATTTACTCAGACATTAAAGTTATAATTATTATGAAAAGGAGTTGAGTTTGTTCAATGATAGTAGGAATAGTACGACGCATTCAACGTGTGAAAAGAACTTGACGAATGTAATCAATCCAAGAAGACTGTAGGAGTTGACAGAAGTACGTATATGTCTAGTATCAGAAGGTCAAGAAGAGTTAATGGAGTCAGTCCTAAAAGTATCCTCTTTCTGTGCTGAATTATCAGAAAATGAAATTTTAAAGGAAACACCATGGCTTAGAAGCACCTAAAGGCAGATGATATTGGATTTCACAAAGTCGTGGACTGTTCAGTATTTGATGTTTTGAAATTCATAGCTGAATGGGACTTCCTAGAATCTCTTCCAATACTCTCGCTAAGCCTTCAATAGGTTCATATGATCGGTGTATCTGTGGCTTCATGTGAGAAAGCTTTTCAAAACTAAGGCTTATTAACTATTTACTATCCACCACGGGACAGTCAAGGATTTCTGATCTGGCTCTACTATCAATTGAAAGTGATACGGTAAAGGATATTGATTTTGATCAAGTGATTGACAGATTTGAAGCTTTGAAGGCCAGGCAAGGAACATTTTAAATAAAATAAATTTAATGGAAAAATGACTATAACTTAATGTCGTTACAGTTCGAAAATACATTTTCCTCCTGGCCTTTAATTAATTTTAATTTTATTTTGGTCATTGTTATACTGGTGACTTATTTTAACACGAAGAAATCCATCATGAAGTCGGGGGGGGGGGTGACGCCTTGACAGTGGCGTAACGAGGGTGTTCGGTGCCCGGGGACAAGATTCATTTTAAAGCGCCCCCTTTTCTTTTTTTCAACTCTCAAACCCATTATTTTTACCAATAATATAATATCAAATCACATTTTGGCGCCCCTAACTAGCTTGCGCCCGGGGACATCTGTCCCCCCACCCCCCCCCCATCGCTCCGCCTCTGTGCCTTGAGTTTACCGCTCTTGGTTTCACCAACCCTAGCTACGCCACTTCTCTCAAGACATCCTGTAGTCAATCTAGATTTAAAATGTAACTCATGTCAAATGCTTGAATTTCATGAAACACAATATAACAATATTTATATAATATAGAAAGTTTATAATATAACGAAAAAAACAATGATGTGGACCCAAGACTAATTCCTAATACTAAAACTTTACTCTCGATAAATCCAAGACAAAAACGGAATTATCACTGACTCTGTTGTACGGTACTCTCTGGTCTATAGGGTGAAAGACCTACTAAGTAACAAAAAAAAAATTAAATAAATGTCTTCACTTTCCATTGTGGAATAAGCATCACTTAATGGAGTTAAAAATTTGGTAAATCTTCTTGTCTTCTAGTTCAAGCTACTCTCTGTCGCTGAGTCTGGAGTTTGAAGGCTACAGACACTATGCCGTTTATTATACATACAAGTAGAAGCACGATAAACCCCAATCCCAAAAAATTAACAAAAATGTTGAAAATTAAACTAAGTTAAATTAAATAAAAGTTAACGCATTTAATAATGACAATGATTATGAAATACAAGCAGTGAATTTATTTTAAATTCTAATTTTTAAAATGCCTTTAAAAATGGCGACTCATTTTCACCACTTCCCCTCCTCTACATGAGCTGGCACTTCCTAAACAAATAAACACTTTAAACAAGTACATTTTAGTAGCAATATGTTGGTTTTATTTAGTTTATTAAAAAATCATCAAAAATATTAAAGCCATAAAAATAAAAATATATATTACAAATCGTTATAATTAAAATGAAGCATTCTATTTTTAATTACCCAAAACGTTGATACTTTCCCTTCGACCGCCATGAATGATAAATCACGATCACACTAACTTTACAATACTGTACTATTTTTAAAATTTTAAGCTACTACGTGTCATTTATAATAAAATGACGAGGCATTCACAAATAAATCATAATAATAAAACTTTAAATTGATTCTTTTCTAGGTTTTTATGAGTTGATTGATGAAATGAAATATTTGTCGTAGGCCAGAAGTGGTCTGAATAGATTGAAAATGTGCTGTTACCATCGTCAAAAACAATTGTTTTCCTGTTCAAACATGGGATATACAACACAAGCTGTGCAAAAAAACTTAAGCCGTTTGATTTTCTAATGTATTTTAATCATAATATTTGTGATAAATTGCTTAAATGTATTTATTTTAATTTTTCTAAAAATGTCATCATAAGTATTCAGTGAGAAAATTGCCGGATAACAGTCGATTCGGATAACAACTCGTATTAGAAAACCATATTATTTTAGACTTATTAAAATTTCATCATATTTTGAATTTAAATAAATAAATGCGATAAGTATGTGCATTGCGGTGTATTTGCATTTTAATTTCCAAATACAGCACATAGTACAAAAATGGTTATTTTCATCGGCATCCATGACAGCCGAACCAGCAGAAACTGTGTGTGACGTAGTTGCTCTCCGATATGTTCGCGCAACCCTATATAAATGAACGCTTCTCGACAGAGTGTTATTCACACAAGACCGCTCGTTTGTCGCGCACCGTTCCTTTTGATCTACAATCGCCTCCGTTATCATTCTAAAATCAGAATGTCTGACTCTGATGTTGCCGCTCCCGTACCTGCTGCTGCCCCAGCAAAAGTAAAGGCACCCAAGAAGAAAGCCGCTTCTGCCAAGCCAAAGACGGCCGCCTCTCATCCCCAATACAAAGTGATGATTGCTGCAGCTATTACAGCATTGAAGGAACGTGGTGGCTCCTCCCGTCAGGCTATCCTCAAGTACATCACCGCCAACTACAAAGTAGGAGACAATCCCACCGCCATCAACGCTCGCCTCAAGGCGGCCCTTAAGGCTGGTGTTAAGGCTGACGCTCTTAAACAGTCCAAAGGCACTGGCGCCGCTGGGTCTTTCCGCCTGGGAGAGAAAGCTGAGAAGAAGCCCAAAGTCAAGAAAGTCGCTGAGAAAAAGCCCAAGTCACCGAAGAAGGTCACAAAAGCCGCCAAGCCCAAGAAGCCCGCCGCTGCCAAGAAAGCCCCCAAGTCTCCAAAGGCCAAGAAGCCGGCTGCACCCAAGAAGGCTAAATCTCCCAAGAAGCCCGCTGCTGCCAAGCCCAAGAAGCCAAAGAGCCCTAAGAAGCCAGCGGCTGCCAAACCAAAGGTTGCCAAGAAACCAGCTGCAGCCAAAAAGCCCAAAGCTGCCAAGAAGGCGCCCGCTGCCAAGAAAGAATAAAATAAACTTCTTTTTTCATTCTTTACTTTCACTCAACTAAACAGGTCCTTTTTAGGACCAAACACTTGTTCCAGAAGATTGCTGCAAGACTTGTAACCACTATCTTTAGACGCTAGCGCTGTTAACGTTGTTCTGCTAAGTATCTTGAATCTATTTTCTCTCTGTTTTTTTGTCGCTTGCACTTTCGTTTGGACATTACCTGGTACTCTCTATTGAAGAGCCTTAATTTTATTATGTACCGCAAAAGTCAAATTTCACACACACCCCCCCCCTCTATTTTCATGCATACATATATTATACATGACAAATGAGTTGCTTTTTACTACACCCCCCCCCTCCCTTTTTCAACTGAACACTTTTTCTCGGTGACTGGAAATAAAGTCACAGGAAAACAAGTTGCCTAGGGCCTTGCATTATTTGTTCTGTTCAACTTTAGTAAGAACGTCCGATTATGTTGTATTATGCGGACAAATCACCCCTGCCTTTGTTTTGCACATCTTTTTATTAATTTATTTTTAATAGCATTTCTTTAATTCTAAACCTGTGATGTCCTACTGCAAGCCGATTTAAAATTGTCGTCACCAGCTTGATGTGAGTAAAAAATAAAACACTTTAGGGCTAAGAGACTGATTTTCTGATTCCCGACGAAACCAAAAGCTTATCGAGATTTTAAACCGAAACCGACAGATTGAGGCATTTCGAAACTCGTTCGAGCATACATTCTGCTTACCGGTACGTCGAAAAATGGTAGTTAACGTATCGATAATGATATTTATATTCTTTTTATTAAAAAAAAATGAGATTATCGTCAATTTTAATAGATAACCATCTAATGAATACTTTGGCTTTATCCATTTCAGTTAAAAAGTAATTCTTAAAAATATATTTTAAACTAGTATTAGTATGGTGTAAGAGAAAATTTTGAATTGGGAAAGGGCAAAAATCATACAAAGTAGACCTTTGAGTGCCTTTTGTTTTTATAATATAATTACATAACTACGGTACCGTTACCTAGACATACCGGTATTTGGAATCAATAGAAAGCTTAGCCTATGCATTGTTTGTTGGTATGGCCCACTACTTCCAAAATATAATATAAGCCTTTAAATTTAAGTATATATTGTTAAAATGTGTGAGTAAATGAATCTAATTTTAATATTTTGTAGCTTTTTTTCTTGCCACTTATCCTAATAAAACACTTGACTTTTCCCCGCTACCAACCATCCTAAACACATGATTATGATGAACGCATGGCCTGACGTAAAAGTGACCACTATGTCAGACGGTGTTCTTCTTCGCTGACCACCACTGTTACTTTTCACATCTGGTCACTAATCCAAGTCGCTGTTCAATTATTCCCACATAAAGGGAAAAGTAGTTCATCAATGTTGTCTTCGATCGTTAGATTCTATTTGTTCCCACTAACTCGTTCTAAAGTTTCATACCATTAATTGCTTTGACGGCATAATGTGTTCGCACACAAAGCTCTTTTGATGTGTTAGAGTGAAGGTAGGATTTTATGAATTAAATCAATAGGACGTCAAATAGTATATTTCTCATTGGATAATGCGTAGACATTGCTTGATGGAGAGGGGAAGAAAAAAAAATAAGGGGTGGGGGGGGGGGGGCTGGGGGTATTAAATGGATAAAAATAAAACAACAAGAACATTTTTGTCTATACCGTATGTAGATTTGCTTTACAGCGAGCAGGAAAGGGGCGCCACCGCATAAAATTCATTTCGGTTGCACTGTAAAAAGTTAGGTTCAGTTGTCTCTCCGTGTTCATACCACTAAACCAGAAGCCTAACAATGATATGAAAATATATTTCTTTGTTAAATACATTAATAAAGTAGGATTGCCGGTACGTAACAATGTTTTAAATTATTCATTTACCTTTTTACTATGTGTGTGTGTTATAGAAAAGGGGGGGGGGCATTATTGTAAACTGATGACGACACGCAATAAAGAACGACGGATAAAAGGTTTACGACAATATAATCAATATGTTTTCAAGGAAGTGGGAGGTCGGCTGGATAGGACATTAAATGGTGAGTTTCCGATCTGCTAGACAAAATCTGAAAAAAATTAACATCGCTTTTATTGACAAACATTTTTAAAAAAATGAAAATATAAGAGCATTAATCTTACTGATTTTATCTCCAAACCATTGAAAGGATAATTGAATTTTATATGGTAAGTATTTTTTAGAATATAATTATAGTAATTGTTTTTAATAAATGACATATAAATAAATTTCAAAAACCCTAAATTTGTTCGTATAAATCCTTAATAAATAAATGTAGATCTAACATCGAGCTATAGAGGGTGGAGCTAAAAATTTGACTCAAATGCATAAAAGTAACGTACTCTATGAGAATAACAATTAGTATCCCCCCCTCCCTTTTCCGGCTCGCAACCGCACATTTATTCAAGCCCCTGAACTATGTTAATATTTTAATTTCCACCTGCCTTTACAAAGTAGATTTATTTCACCAAAAATTTTAGAAAAATAAAATAAAATATTACGCACCAAACGCACTTGCGATATTTTCTTTTAAAAAGAACCCCATTTAGCGCAGTTATCTGGAATTTCATTGTATCTTCCCCATGAAAAACAGGAAAAACGGATTTTTCGGATTTGGGCTTTGAACGGTGGGGCTGAAAATTTGATAGAACGTGTTGTCATTTGTAGCGAGTCCATGTGATAAACTTCAGCTCGATAGTTTGACGGGAAGTGGGTCAATTAGCCGTCTGAAATTTTTTACCAGTCCGCCAGTTAGCCACCCATGATCAAAAGAGATGTTAATATAAAGGATTTAAATATATGATATTTTTTTGATACCCGATAACTATTGTATCTTCGTGTATTAATAATCTAAAATTGTATATTAAAATCATTTCCATAACAATACAGAAATAAGAAGTCTTAAGTACTTTAATCTGGAGGTGAATGTGTGTTTGTGGTGGGGGGTGTTGACACAACTTTTTCCTTATTATATCATTAAGCATTATTTCTTGTACTTTTACTATACAAAAAAATGGACAAACAAATAATGATAACATTTTTCTAAATTTAGTTTCTAAACTTAAGTTAGCTGAATAAAAGTATAACTAACTAAAGGGAGTGCCATGTGCACATTTGGTGTCTCAATGCCCCCCTACCTGCAACTCCTTAAATATTTTCTTTATAATTTGACTCTTTAAAAAAAAATAAAAAAATAATAATAATAAATAAAGAAATACAACAACTAACCCGTTTAGTGTTTTATGTGATATATTAAAAGATGCGTATGTTTTTCTTTCTGATACTAAATCTGTTCAGGAAAAGATCTTAATTATTAATAATTATTATCTCCAGATTCCATTAGAAAATGAAAAAGATCTGCTTGAAGAAAGAAAATTCATTGTCTTCACTTTACATTGAGGAAAAAGCATTTCAATAATTATTTTTTCTAAAATTCAAATCTTTTCATTTACTTAATAGGCCCAATAAAATTAAGGAGTTATAAAATTTGGTAAATCTCTATCAATGGTGGTAGACAGATGGAGTAGGCTACTCTAAGGCGTCTATGCATACAAACAAGATGAACCACAAACACAAAAATCGTAACAAAAATGTTGAAAAATAAATTAAGTCAAGTTAAATAGAAGTTAAAAGCTTTTAATAATGATGATGAATTACCAGCAGTGAGTTTATTTTACATTTTAATTTGTAAGATGCATTTTAAAAATGGCGACTCATTTTCTCCACTCATCTACCCACTACTTCCTAACAAATAAACACTTTAAACAAGTACGTTTTAGTAGCAATATGCTTGGTTTATTTTGAGTTTTTAAAAAAATTCTCAAAAATGATTTGATCCATAGTTATAAAAATATACACCAAATTGTTATTATTAAAATGAAGCATTCTGCTTTTGACTACCGAAAACGGTTGCTACTTTCCCTTCGACCGCCATGAATGATAAATCACGATCACACTAACTTTACAATGCTGTATTATTTTTAAAAATATAAGCTACTACGTGTCATTTATAATAAAATGACAAGGCATTCACAAATAAATCATGATGATAAAACTTTCAATTGATTCTTTTCTAGGCTTTTATGAGTTGATTGATGAAATGAAATATTTGTCGTAGGCCAGAAGTGGTCTGAATAGATTGAAAATGTGCTGTTACCATCGTCAAAAACAATTGTTTTCCTGTTCAAACATGGGATATACAACACAAGCTGTGCAAAAAAACTTAAGCCGTTTGATTTTCTAATGTATTTTAATCATAATATTTGTGATAAATTGCTTAAATGTATTTATTTTAATTTTTCTAAAAATGTCATCATAAGTATTCAGTGAGAAAATTGCCGGATAACAGTCGATTCGGATAACAACTCGTATTAGAAAACCATATTATTTTAGACTTATTAAAATTTCATCATATTTTGAATTTAAATAAATAAATGCGATAAGTATGTGCATTGCGGTGTATTTGCATTTTAATTTCCAAATACAGCACATAGTACAAAAATGGTTATTTTCATCGGCATCCATGACAGCCGTAATTAATCTAGCCCCACCCCCCTTTCCCCTTGTCAACAATTGTTAAACATTTCCATCCCACCCCCCCCCCTTCCTTTTTTCCTAATTTATTGACATAATTAGTGGACGACCCTTTATGTAATTTTTGTTTACACAAATCTTCAAAACCCGCGTCTTATATATGAGTGCGTCTTATGTAAAATATTTGTACACAAATTGTCAAAACCCGCGTCTTATATTCGGGTGAGTCTTATATGCACGAAATACGATAATATTTTTCATTGAATTTAAGTTTAACTTGAATTTATTATTATTATTTTTTTTAATTGCATTTTTTTTAAAGGACAGAATTAAGTTTGAATTGGAAGATCGCATTAAATATAAAAGTGTAAATCTCTTACATGCAAAGTATTTTAGTTACACTATACTTGAGTATGATATCATGTTTACTAATAAAACATAATAAATTGGATACAACACAAGGGCTCCCATGTAACTGGCAAGTAATCTGAATGTGCAATAAAGTTATGGATATAACTACAAACGGATTGATTTTTCAAAGTGTAGATTATATTTGAATGACATGACATAGCTGGCATACATATTTGTATAATAACATATAAAAGTTGATTAATAACACTTACTTAAATTCTAAATCATTAATCATATTTTCACTCGGAATCAATATAAGTCAACTTGGCAAGATATCTGCGTTAAAAAAACAAAAAAAACTTTTTTATTAAATGTTATCGTTTCAAAATTCAGATTTTCGTAAAGGGGGTGGGGGGGGGGGGTAATGCCAGTTGCCAGTGGCGGAGGGCGTAGCTAGGGGGTGGGAGATGGGACATACGTC
>CAXITT010001202.1:22636-122477 GCA_964033795.1 Lymnaea stagnalis | reverse complement strand
GCTGCCAAGAAAGCCCCCAAGTCTCCAAAGGCCAAGAAGCCGGCTGCACCCAAGAAGGCTAAATCTCCCAAGAAGCCCGCTGCTGCCAAGCCCAAGAAGCCAAAGAGCCCTAAGAAGCCAGCGGCTGCCAAACCAAAGGTTGCCAAGAAACCAGCTGCAGCCAAAAAGCCCAAAGCTGCCAAGAAGGCGCCCGCTGCCAAGAAAGAATAAAATAAACTTCTTTTTTCATTCTTTACTTTCACTCAACTAAACAGGTCCTTTTTAGGACCAGACACCCATTCCAGAAGATTGCTGCAAGACTTGTAACCACTATCTTTAGACGCTAGCGCTGTTAACTTTGTTCTGCTAAGTATCTTGAATCTATTTTCTCTCTGTTTTTTTGTCGCTTGCACTTTCGTTTGGACATTACCTGGTACTCTCTATTGAAGAGCCTTCATTTTTATTATGTACCGCAAAAGTCAAATTTCATACACCCCCCACCCTCTATTTTCATGGATACATATATACATGACAAATGAGTTGCTTTTACTACTTCCCCCCCTCCCTTTTTCAACTGAACACTTTTTCTCGGTGACTGGAAATAAAGTCACAGGAAAAAAAGTTGCCTAGGGCCTTGCATTATTTGTTCTGTTCAACTTTAGTAGGAACGTCCGATCATTCGAACACATCACCGCTGCCTTTGTTTTGCACATCTTTTTATTGATTTATTTTTAATAGCATTTATTTAATTCTAAACCTGTGGTGTCCTGCGGCAAGGTGATTTTAAATTGTCCGTCACCAGCTTGATGTGAGTAAAAAATAAAACACTTTAGGGCTAAGAGACTGATTTTCTGATTCCCGACGAAACCAAAAGCTTAACGAGATTTTAAACAGAATCCGACAGATTGAGGCATTTCGAAACTCGTTCGAGCATACATTCTGCTTACCGGTACGTCGAAAAATGGTAGTTAACGTATCGATAATGATATTTATATTCTTTTTATTAAAAAAAAATGAGATTATCGTCAATTTTAATAGATAACCATCTAATGAATACTTTGGCTTTATCCATTTCAGTTAAAAAGTAATTCTTAAAAATATATTTTAAACTAGTATTAGTATGGTGTAAGAGAAAATTTTGAATTGGGAAAGGGCAAAAATCATACAAAGTAGACCTTTGAGTGCCTTTTGTTTTTATAATATAATTACATAACTACGGTACCGTTACCTAGACATACCGGTATTTGGAATCAATAGAAAGCTTAGCCTATGCATTGTTTGTTGGTATGGCCCACTACTTCCAAAATATAATATAAGCCTTTAAATTTAAGTATATATTGTTAAAATGTGTGAGTAAATGAATCTAATTTTAATATTTTGTAGCTTTTTTTCTTGCCACTTATCCTAATAAAACACTTGACTTTTCCCCGCTACCAACCATCCTAAACACATGATTATGATGAACGCATGGCCTGACGTAAAAGTGACCACTATGTCAGACGGTGTTCTTCTTCGCTGACCACCACTGTTACTTTTCACATCTGGTCACTAATCCAAGTCGCTGTTCAATTATTCCCACATAAAGGGAAAAGTAGTTCATCAATGTTGTCTTCGATCGTTAGATTCTATTTGTTCCCACTAACTCGTTCTAAAGTTTCATACCATTAATTGCTTTGACGGCATAATGTGTTCGCACACAAAGCTCTTTTGATGTGTTAGAGTGAAGGTAGGATTTTATGAATTAAATCAATAGGACGTCAAATAGTATATTTCTCATTGGATAATGCGTAGACATTGCTTGATGGAGAGGGGAAGAAAAAAAAATAAGGGGTGGGGGTGGGGGGGCTGGGGGTATTAAATGGATAAAAATAAAACAACAAGAACATTTTTGTCTATACCGTATGTAGATTTGCTTTACAGCGAGCAGGAAAGGGGCGCCACCGCATAAAATTCATTTCGGTTGCACTGTAAAAAGTTAGGTTCAGTTGTCTCTCCGTGTTCATACCACTAAACCAGAAGCCTAACAATGATATGAAAATATATTTCTTTGTTAAATACATTAATAAAGTAGGATTGCCGGTACGTAACAATGTTTTAAATTATTCATTTACCTTTTTACTATGTGTGTGTGTTATAGAAAAGGGGGGGGGGCATTATTGTAAACTGATGACGACACGCAATAAAGAACGACGGATAAAAGGTTTACGACAATATAATCAATATGTTTTCAAGGAAGTGGGAGGTCGGCTGGATAGGACATTAAATGGTGAGTTTCCGATCTGCTAGACAAAATCTGAAAAAAATTAACATCGCTTTTATTGACAAACATTTTTAAAAAAATGAAAATATAAGAGCATTAATCTTACTGATTTTATCTCCAAACCATTGAAAGGATAATTGAATTTTATATGGTAAGTATTTTTTAGAATATAATTATAGTAATTGTTTTTAATAAATGACATATAAATAAATTTCAAAAACCCTAAATTTGTTCGTATAAATCCTTAATAAATAAATGTAGATCTAACATCGAGCTATAGAGGGTGGAGCTAAAAATTTGACTCAAATGCATAAAAGTAACGTACTCTATGAGAATAACAATTAGTATCCCCCCCTCCCTTTTCCGGCTCGCAACCGCACATTTATTCAAGCCCCTGAACTATGTTAATATTTTAATTTCCACCTGCCTTTACAAAGTAGATTTATTTCACCAAAAATTTTAGAAAAATAAAATAAAATATTACGCACCAAACGCACTTGCGATATTTTCTTTTAAAAAGAACCCCATTTAGCGCAGTTATCTGGAATTTCATTGTATCTTCCCCATGAAAAACAGGAAAAACGGATTTTTCGGATTTGGGCTTTGAACGGTGGGGCTGAAAATTTGATAGAACGTGTTGTCATTTGTAGCGAGTCCATGTGATAAACTTCAGCTCGATAGTTTGACGGGAAGTGGGTCAATTAGCCGTCTGAAATTTTTTACCAGTCCGCCAGTTAGCCACCCATGATCAAAAGAGATGTTAATATAAAGGATTTAAATATATGATATTTTTTTGATACCCGATAACTATTGTATCTTCGTGTATTAATAATCTAAAATTGTATATTAAAATCATTTCCATAACAATACAGAAATAAGAAGTCTTAAGTACTTTAATCTGGAGGTGAATGTGTGTTTGTGGTGGGGGGTGTTGACACAACTTTTTCCTTATTATATCATTAAGCATTATTTCTTGTACTTTTACTATACAAAAAAATGGACAAACAAATAATGATAACATTTTTCTAAATTTAGTTTCTAAACTTAAGTTAGCTGAATAAAAGTATAACTAACTAAAGGGAGTGCCATGTGCACATTTGGTGTCTCAATGCGCCCCTACCTGCAACTCCTTAAATATTTTCTTTATAATTTGACTCTTTAAAAAATTTTTTTTAAAAATAATATTAAATAAAGAAACACAAAAGAAATACAACAACTAACCCGTTTAGTGTTTTATGTGATATATTAAAAGATGCGTATGTTTTTCTTTCTGATACTAAATCTGTTCAGGAAAAGATCTTAATTATTAATAATTATTATCTCCAGATTCCATTAGAAAATGAAAAAGATCTGCTTGAAGAAAGAAAATTCATTGTCTTCACTTTACATTGAGGAAAAAGCATTTCAATAATTATTTTTTCTAAAATTCAAATCTTTTCATTTACTTAATAGGCCCAATAAAATTAAGGAAATATAAAATTTGGTAAATCTCTATCAATGGTGGTAGACAGATGGAGTAGGCTACTCTAAGGCGTCTATGCATACAAACAAGATAAACCACAAACACAAAAATCGTAACAAAAATGTTGAAAAATAAATTAAGTCAAGTTAAATAGAAGTTAAAAGCTTTTAATAATGATGATGAATTACCAGCAGTGAGTTTATTTTACATTTTAATTTGTAAGATGCATTTTAAAAATGGCGACTCATTTTCTCCACTCATCTACCCACTACTTCCTAACAAATAAACACTTTAAACAAGTACGTTTTAGTAGCAATATGCTTGGTTTATTTTGAGTTTTTAAAAAAATTCTCAAAAATGATTTGATCCATAGTTATAAAAATATACACCAAATTGTTATTATTAAAATGAAGCATTCTGCTTTTGACTACCGAAAACGGTTGCTACTTTCCCTTCGACCGCCATGAATGATAAATCACGATCACACTAACTTTACAATGCTGTATTATTTTTAAAAATATAAGCTACTACGTGTCATTTATAATAAAATGACAAGGCATTCACAAATAAATCATGATGATAAAACTTTCAATTGATTCTTTTCTAGGCTTTTATGAGTTGATTGATGAAATGAAATATTTGTCGTAGGCCAGAAGTGGTCTGAATAGATTGAAAATGTGCTGTTACCATCGTCAAAAACAATTGTTTTCCTGTTCAAACATGGGATATACAACACAAGCTGTGCAAAAAAACTTAAGCCGTTTGATTTTCTAATGTATTTTAATCATAATATTTGTGATAAATTGCTTAAATGTATTTATTTTAATTTTTCTAAAAATGTCATCATAAGTATTCAGTGAGAAAATTGCCGGATAACAGTCGATTCGGATAACAACTCGTATTAGAAAACCATATTATTTTAGACTTATTAAAATTTCATCATATTTTGAATTTAAATAAATAAATGCGATAAGTATGTGCATTGCGGTGTATTTGCATTTTAATTTCCAAATACAGCACATAGTACAAAAATGGTTATTTTCATCGGCATCCATGACAGCCGAACCAGCAGAAACTGTGTGTGACGTAGTTGCTCTCCGATATGTTCGCGCAACCCTATATAAATGAACGCTTCTCGACAGAGTGTTATTCACACAAGACCGCTCGTTTGTCGCGCACCGTTCCTTTTGATCTACAATCGCCTCCGTTATCATTATACAATCAGAATGTCTGACTCTGATGTTGCCGCTCCCGTACCTGCTGCTGCCCCAGCAAAAGTAAAGGCACCCAAGAAGAAAGCCGCTTCTGCCAAGCCAAAGACGGCCGCCTCTCATCCCCAATACAAAGTGATGATTGCTGCAGCTATTACAGCATTGAAGGAACGTGGTGGCTCCTCCCGTCAGGCTATCCTCAAGTACATCACCGCCAACTACAAAGTAGGAGACAATCCCACCGCCATCAACGCTCGCCTCAAGGCGGCCCTTAAGGCTGGTGTTAAGGCTGACGCTCTTAAACAGTCCAAAGGCACTGGCGCCGCTGGGTCTTTCCGCCTGGGAGAGAAAGCTGAGAAGAAGCCCAAAGTCAAGAAAGTCGCTGAGAAAAAGCCCAAGTCACCGAAGAAGGTCACAAAAGCCGCCAAGCCCAAGAAGCCCGCCGCTGCCAAGAAAGCCCCCAAGTCTCCAAAGGCCAAGAAGCCGGCTGCACCCAAGAAGGCTAAATCTCCCAAGAAGCCCGCTGCTGCCAAGCCCAAGAAGCCAAAGAGCCCTAAGAAGCCAGCGGCTGCCAAACCAAAGGTTGCCAAGAAACCAGCTGCAGCCAAAAAGCCCAAAGCTGCCAAGAAGGCGCCCGCTGCCAAGAAAGAATAAAATAAACTTCTTTTTTCATTCTTTACTTTCACTCAACTAAACAGGTCCTTTTTAGGACCAAACACTTATTCCAGAAGATTGCTGCAAGACTTGTAACCACTATCTTTAGACGCTAGCGCTGTTAACTTTGTTCTGCTAAGTATCTTGAATCTATTTTCTCTCTGTTTTTTTGTCGCTTGCACTTTCGTTTGGACATTACCTGGTACTCTCTATTGAAGAGCCTTCATTTTTATTATGTACCGCAAAAGTCAAATTTCATACACCCCCCACCCTCTATTTTCATGGATACATATATACATGACAAATGAGTTGCTTTTACTACACCCCCCCCTCCCTTTTTCAACTGAACACTTTTTCTCGGTGACTGGAAATAAAGTCACAGGAAAAAAAGTTGCCTAGGGCCTTGCATTATTTGTTCTGTTCAACTTTAGTAGGAACGTCCGATTATTCGAACACATCACCGCTGCCTTTGTTTTGCACATCTTTTTATTGATTTATTTTTAATAGCATTTATTTAATTCTAAACCTGTGCTGTCCTGCGGCAAGGTGATTTTAAATTGTCCGTCACCAGCTTGATGTGAGTAAAAAATAAAACACTTTAGGGCTAAGAGACTGATTTTCTGATTCCCGACGAAACCAAAAGCTTAACGAGATTTTAAACCGAATCCGACAGATTGAGGCATTTCGAAACTCGTTCGAGCATACATTCTGCTTACCGGTACGTCGAAAAATGGTAGTTAACGTATCGATAATGATATTTATATTCTTTTTATTAAAAAAAAATGAGATTATCGTCAATTTTAATAGATAACCATCTAATGAATACTTTGGCTTTATCCATTTCAGTTAAAAAGTAATTCTTAAAAATATATTTTAAACTAGTATTAGTATGGTGTAAGAGAAAATTTTGAATTGGGAAAGGGCAAAAATCATACAAAGTAGACCTTTGAGTGCCTTTTGTTTTTATAATATAATTACATAACTACGGTACCGTTACCTAGACATACCGGTATTTGGAATCAATAGAAAGCTTAGCCTATGCATTGTTTGTTGGTATGGCCCACTACTTCCAAAATATAATATAAGCCTTTAAATTTAAGTATATATTGTTAAAATGTGTGAGTAAATGAATCTAATTTTAATATTTTGTAGCTTTTTTTCTTGCCACTTATCCTAATAAAACACTTGACTTTTCCCCGCTACCAACCATCCTAAACACATGATTATGATGAACGCATGGCCTGACGTAAAAGTGACCACTATGTCAGACGGTGTTCTTCTTCGCTGACCACCACTGTTACTTTTCACATCTGGTCACTAATCCAAGTCGCTGTTCAATTATTCCCACATAAAGGGAAAAGTAGTTCATCAATGTTGTCTTCGATCGTTAGATTCTATTTGTTCCCACTAACTCGTTCTAAAGTTTCATACCATTAATTGCTTTGACGGCATAATGTGTTCGCACACAAAGCTCTTTTGATGTGTTAGAGTGAAGGTAGGATTTTATGAATTAAATCAATAGGACGTCAAATAGTATATTTCTCATTGGATAATGCGTAGACATTGCTTGATGGAGAGGGGAAGAAAAAAAAATAAGGGGTGGGGGTGGGGGGGCTGGGGGTATTAAATGGATAAAAATAAAACAACAAGAACATTTTTGTCTATACCGTATGTAGATTTGCTTTACAGCGAGCAGGAAAGGGGCGCCACCGCATAAAATTCATTTCGGTTGCACTGTAAAAAGTTAGGTTCAGTTGTCTCTCCGTGTTCATACCACTAAACCAGAAGCCTAACAATGATATGAAAATATATTTCTTTGTTAAATACATTAATAAAGTAGGATTGCCGGTACGTAACAATGTTTTAAATTATTCATTTACCTTTTTACTATGTGTGTGTGTTATAGAAAAGGGGGGGGGGCATTATTGTAAACTGATGACGACACGCAATAAAGAACGACGGATAAAAGGTTTACGACAATATAATCAATATGTTTTCAAGGAAGTGGGAGGTCGGCTGGATAGGACATTAAATGGTGAGTTTCCGATCTGCTAGACAAAATCTGAAAAAAATTAACATCGCTTTTATTGACAAACATTTTTAAAAAAATGAAAATATAAGAGCATTAATCTTACTGATTTTATCTCCAAACCATTGAAAGGATAATTGAATTTTATATGGTAAGTATTTTTTAGAATATAATTATAGTAATTGTTTTTAATAAATGACATATAAATAAATTTCAAAAACCCTAAATTTGTTCGTATAAATCCTTAATAAATAAATGTAGATCTAACATCGAGCTATAGAGGGTGGAGCTAAAAATTTGACTCAAATGCATAAAAGTAACGTACTCTATGAGAATAACAATTAGTATCCCCCCCTCCCTTTTCCGGCTCGCAACCGCACATTTATTCAAGCCCCTGAACTATGTTAATATTTTAATTTCCACCTGCCTTTACAAAGTAGATTTATTTCACCAAAAATTTTAGAAAAATAAAATAAAATATTACGCACCAAACGCACTTGCGATATTTTCTTTTAAAAAGAACCCCATTTAGCGCAGTTATCTGGAATTTCATTGTATCTTCCCCATGAAAAACAGGAAAAACGGATTTTTCGGATTTGGGCTTTGAACGGTGGGGCTGAAAATTTGATAGAACGTGTTGTCATTTGTAGCGAGTCCATGTGATAAACTTCAGCTCGATAGTTTGACGGGAAGTGGGTCAATTAGCCGTCTGAAATTTTTTACCAGTCCGCCAGTTAGCCACCCATGATCAAAAGAGATGTTAATATAAAGGATTTAAATATATGATATTTTTTTGATACCCGATAACTATTGTATCTTCGTGTATTAATAATCTAAAATTGTATATTAAAATCATTTCCATAACAATACAGAAATAAGAAGTCTTAAGTACTTTAATCTGGAGGTGAATGTGTGTTTGTGGTGGGGGGTGTTGACACAACTTTTTCCTTATTATATCATTAAGCATTATTTCTTGTACTTTTACTATACAAAAAAATGGACAAACAAATAATGATAACATTTTTCTAAATTTAGTTTCTAAACTTAAGTTAGCTGAATAAAAGTATAACTAACTAAAGGGGGTGCCATGTGCACATTTGGTGTCTCAATGCGCCCCTACCTGCAACTCCTTAAATATTTTCTTTATAATTTGACTCTTTAAAAAATTTTTTTTAAAAATAATATTAAATAAAGAAACACAAAAGAAATACAACAACTAACCCGTTTAGTGTTTTATGTGATATATTAAAAGATGCGTATGTTTTTCTTTCTGATACTAAATCTGTTCAGGAAAAGATCTTAATTATTAATAATTATTATCTCCAGATTCCATTAGAAAATGAAAAAGATCTGCTTGAAGAAAGAAAATTCATTGTCTTCACTTTACATTGAGGAAAAAGCATTTCAATAATTATTTTTTCTAAAATTCAAATCTTTTCATTTACTTAATAGGCCCAATAAAATTAAGGAGTTATAAAATTTGGTAAATCTCTATCAATGGTGGTAGACAGATGGAGTAGGCTACTCTAAGGCGTCTATGCATACAAACAAGATAAACCACAAACACAAAAATCGTAACAGAAATGTTGAAAAATAAATTAAGTCAAGTTAAATAGAAGTTAAAAGCTTTTAATAATGATTATGAATTACAAGCAGTGAGTTTATTTTACATTTTAATTTGTAAGATTTAGTAAGATGCATTTTAAAAATGGCGACTCATTTTCTCCACTCATCTACCCACTACTTCCTAACAAATAAACACTTTAAACAAGTACGTTATAGTAGCATTATGCTTGGTTTATTTTGAGTTTTTAAAAAATTTCTCAAAAATGATTTGATCCATAGTTATCAAAATATACACCAAATTGTTATTATTAAAATGAAGCATTCTGCTTTTGACTACCGAAAACGGTTGCTACTTTCCCTTCGACCGCCATGAATGATAAATCATAAATCACGATCACACTAACTTTACAATGCTGTATTATTTTTAAAAATATAAGCTACTACGTGTCATTTATAATAAAATGACGAGGCATTCACAAATAAATCATGATGATAAAACTTTCAATTGATTCTTTTCTAGGCTTTTATGAGTTGATTGATGAAATGAAATATTTGTCGTAGGCCAGAAGTGGTCTGAATAGATTGAAAATGTGCTGTTACCATCGTCAAAAACAATTGTTTTCCTGTTCAAACATGGGATATACAACACAAGCTGTGCAAAAAAACTTAAGCCGTTTGATTTTCTAATGTATTTTAATCATAATATTTGTGATAAATTGCTTAAATGTATTTATTTTAATTTTTCTAAAAATGTCATCATAAGTATTCAGTGAGAAAATTGCCGGATAACAGTCGATTCGGATAACAACTCGTATTAGAAAACCATATTATTTTAGACTTATTAAAATTTCATCATATTTTGAATTTAAATAAATAAATGCGATAAGTATGTGCATTGCGGTGTATTTGCATTTTAATTTCCAAATACAGCACATAGTACAAAAATGGTTATTTTCATCGGCATCCATGACAGCCGAACCAGCAGAAACTGTGTGTGACGTAGTTGCTCTCCGATATGTTCGCGCAACCCTATATAAATGAACGCTTCTCGACAGAGTGTTATTCACACAAGACCGCTCGTTTGTCGCGCACCGTTCCTTTTGATCTACAATCGCCTCCGTTATCATTCTAAAATCAGAATGTCTGACTCTGATGTTGCCGCTCCCGTACCTGCTGCTGCCCCAGCAAAAGTAAAGGCACCCAAGAAGAAAGCCGCTTCTGCCAAGCCAAAGACGGCCGCCTCTCATCCCCAATACAAAGTGATGATTGCTGCAGCTATTACAGCATTGAAGGAACGTGGTGGCTCCTCCCGTCAGGCTATCCTCAAGTACATCACCGCCAACTACAAAGTAGGAGACAATCCCACCGCCATCAACGCTCGCCTCAAGGCGGCCCTTAAGGCTGGTGTTAAGGCTGACGCTCTTAAACAGTCCAAAGGCACTGGCGCCGCTGGGTCTTTCCGCCTGGGAGAGAAAGCTGAGAAGAAGCCCAAAGTCAAGAAAGTCGCTGAGAAAAAGCCCAAGTCACCGAAGAAGGTCACAAAAGCCGCCAAGCCCAAGAAGCCCGCCGCTGCCAAGAAAGCCCCCAAGTCTCCAAAGGCCAAGAAGCCGGCTGCACCCAAGAAGGCTAAATCTCCCAAGAAGCCCGCTGCTGCCAAGCCCAAGAAGCCAAAGAGCCCTAAGAAGCCAGCGGCTGCCAAACCAAAGGTTGCCAAGAAACCAGCTGCAGCCAAAAAGCCCAAAGCTGCCAAGAAGGCGCCCGCTGCCAAGAAAGAATAAAATAAACTTCTTTTTTCATTCTTTACTTTCACTCAACTAAACAGGTCCTTTTTAGGACCAAACACTTGTTCCAGAAGATTNTTTTTTTTTCTCATGCGTACATACCCAAATCAAATGAAATGCTTTTTACGCCCCTCCCCCCCCCCCCCCCAACCGCACACTTTTTTCGGTGACTGTATGGAAATAAAGTCACAGGAAAAAAACTCATAGTTCCCAAGATGCATAGGACCTTGCATTATTTGTTCTGTTCACCTTTAGTAGGAACGTCCGATTATGCGGACAAATAACCGCTGCCTTTGTTTTACACATCTTTGTATTTATTAATTTTTAATAGTATTTCTTTAATTCTAAACCTGTGCTGTCCCACCGCAAGCTGATTTTAAATTGTCCGTCACCAGCTTGATGTGAGTAAAAAATAAAACACTTTAAGTTTAATGCTAAGAGTAAGAGACTGATTTTCTAATTCCCGACGAAACCAAAAGCTTAAAAGGAGATTTTCAACCAAAAACCGACAGATTTAGGCATTTTGAAACTCGTTCAAGCATACATTCTGCTTACTTCTAAAAGTGGTGGTTGAAAGTATCGATAATGATATTTATATTCTTTTTATAAAAAAAAAAAAAAGAGATTTTAGTCAATTTTAATAGATAACCATCTAATGAATACTTTGGCTTCATACATTTCAGTTAAAAAGTAATTCAATATTCTTAACTTAAAAATCTATTTTTAAACCAGTATGGTGTAAGAGAAAATTTTTTATTGGGAAAGGGCCAAAATCATACAAAGTAGACCTTTGAGTGCCTTTTGTTTTTATAATATAATGACATAACTACCGTTACCTAGACATATTTCGAGTCAATAGAAAGCTTAGCCTATGAATCGTTTGTTGGTATGGCCCACTACTCTCCAAATATGAGCCTTTAAATTTAAGTATATATTGTAAAAATGTGTGAGTAAATGAATCGAATTTTAATATTTTGTAGCTTTTTTTCTTGTCATTTAACATATTAAAGCACTTGACTTTTCCTTGCTACCAACCACCCTAAACATATGATTATGATGAACGCATGGCCTAACGTAAAAGTGACCACTATGTCTGACGGTGTTCCTCTTCGCTGACCACCACTGTTACTTTTCACATCTGGTCACTAATCCAAGTCGCTGTTCAATTATTCCCACATAAAGTCATAAAGGGAAAAGTAATTCATCAATGTTGTCTTTGGTCGTTAGATTCTATTTGTTCCCACTAAACTCGTTCTTAAGTTGCATACCATTAATTCCTTTGACGGCATAACGTGTTCGCACACAAAGATCTTTTGATGTGTTAGAGTGAAGGTAGGATTTCATGAATTAAATCAATAGGACGTCAAATAATAATAATAATAATAATAAAGTTCATTTCAAAAACACGCTTCATCCCCAAAGGCTCGAAGCGCGGTACAAAGTCAACAAGAAACAAATCTATAATTTACCACATTTAAAACAAACGCAACACTACAAAAACTAATTATTACAAGCATACAATGTAATAGTCTTTCTAGCCATTTCAACCACAAGCAACACAGCCATTATGCATAAACTGGAAAAAAATTATTAAGGGAGACAATCATCCCAGAAATAATCTATTTCTCCTTGGATAAATGTGTAGAAATTGCTTGATGGAGAGGTGAAGAAAAAAGAGAAAAGGGGCGGGGGTGGGTGGAGGTATTAAATGGATAAAACAACAAGAATATTTTTTGTATACCGTATGTGGATTTGCTTGACAGCGAGCAGGAAAGGGGCGCCACCGCATAAAATTCCTTTCGGTTGCAGTGTAAAAAGTTCGGTTCAGTTGTCTCTCCGTGTTCATACCACTAAACCAGCAGCCTAACAATGAAATACAAATATTACACTTTGTGAAGTACATTAATTAATAAAGTAGGATTGCCGGTACATAACGATTTTTAAATTATTCATTTACCTTTTTACTGTGTGTGTGTTATTGAAAAAAGGGGGGGGGGGCATTATTGTAAACTGATAACGCCACGCAATAAAGAGCGACGGACAAAAGGTTTACGACAATATAATCAATATGTTTTCAGGGAAGTGGGAGGTCGGCTGGACATGACATTAAATGGATTTTTCCGATTTGCTAGACAAAATCTGTAAAAAGTTAACATCGCTTTTATTGACAAACATTTTTAAAAAAACGAAAGTATAAGAGCATTAATGTTACTGATTTTATCTCCAAACCATTGAAAGGATAATTGAATTTTATATGGTAAGTATTTTTTAGAATATAATTATAGTAATTGTTTTTAATAATTGACATATAAATACATTCCAAAAACCCTAAATTTGTTCGTATAAATCCTTAATAAATAAATGTAACATCGAGCTATAGAGGGTGGAGCTAAAAATTTGACTCAAATGCATAAAAGTAACGTACTCTATGAGAATAACAATTAGTATCCCACCCCCCCCCCTTTTCCGGCTCGCAACCGCACATTTATTCAAGCCCCTGAACTATGTTAATATTTTAATTTCCACCTGCCTTTACAAAGCAGATATATTTCACCAAAAATTTTAGAAAAATAAAATAAAATATTATCCCTTTTCCGGCTCGCAACCGCACATTTATTCAAGCCCCTGAACTATGTTAATATTTTAATTTCCACCTGCCTTTACAAAGCAGATATATTTCACCAAAAATTTTAGAAAAATAAAATAAAATATTACGCACCAAACGCACTTGCGATATTTTCTTTTAAAAAGAACCCCATTTAGCGCAGTTATCTGGAATTTCATTGTATCTTCCCCATGAAAAACAGGAAAAACGGATTTTTCGGATTTGGGCTTTGAACGGTGGGGCTGAAAATTTGATAGAACGTGTTGTCATTTGTAGCGAGTCCATGTGATAAACTTCAGCTCGATAGTTTGACGGGAAGTGGGTCAATTAGCCGTCTGAAATTTTTTACCAGTCCGCCAGTTAGCCACCCATGATCAAAAGAGATGTTAATATAAAGGATTTAAATATATGATATTTTTTTGATACCCGATAACTATTGTATCTTCGTGTATTAATAATCTAAAATTGTATATTAAAATCATTTCCATAACAATACAGAAATAAGAAGTCTTAAGTACTTTAATCTGGAGGTGAATGTGTGTTTGTGGTGGGGGGTGTTGACACAACTTTTTCCTTATTATATCATTAAGCATTATTTCTTGTACTTTTACTATACAAAAAAATGGACAAACAAATAATGATAACATTTTTCTAAATTTAGTTTCTAAACTTAAGTTAGCTGAATAAAAGTATAACTAACTAAAGGGAGTGCCATGTGCACATTTGGTGTCTCAATGCGCCCCTACCTGCAACTCCTTAAATATTTTCTTTATAATTTGACTCTTTAAAAAAAAATTTAAAAAAATAATATTAAATAAAGAAACACAAAAGAAATACAACAACTAACCCGTTTAGTGTTTTATGTGATATATTAAAAGATGCGTATGTTTTTCTTTCTGATACTAAATCAGTTCAGGAAAAGATCTTAATTATTAATAATTATTATCTCCAGATTCCATTAGAAAATGAAAAAGATCTGCTTGAAGAAAGAAAATTCATTGTCTTCACTTTAAATATATGATATTTTTTTGATACCCGATAACTATTGTATCTTCGTGTATTAATAATCTAAAATTGTATATTAAAATCATTTCCATAACAATACAGAAATAAGAAGTCTTAAGTACTTTAATCTGGAGGTGAATGTGTGTTTGTGGTGGGGGGTGTTGACACAACTTTTTCCTTATTATATCATTAAGCATTATTTCTTGTACTTTTACTATACAAAAAAATGGACAAACAAATAATGATAACATTTTTCTAAATTTAGTTTCTAAACTTAAGTTAGCTGAATAAAAGTATAACTAACTAAAGGGAGTGCCATGTGCACATTTGGTGTCTCAATGCCCCCCTACCTGCAACTCCTTAAATATTTTCTTTATAATTTGACTCTTTAAAAAAAAATAAAAAAATAATAATAATAAATAAAGAAATACAACAACTAACCCGTTTAGTGTTTTATGTGATATATTAAAAGATGCGTATGTTTTTCTTTCTGATACTAAATCTGTTCAGGAAAAGATCTTAATTATTAATAATTATTATCTCCAGATTCCATTAGAAAATGAAAAAGATCTGCTTGAAGAAAGAAAATTCATTGTCTTCACTTTACATTGAGGAAAAAGCATTTCAATAATTATTTTTTCTAAAATTCAAATCTTTTCATTTACTTAATAGGCCCAATAAAATTAAGGAGTTATAAAATTTGGTAAATCTCTATCAATGGTGGTAGACAGATGGAGTAGGCTACTCTAAGGCGTCTATGCATACAAACAAGATAAACCACAAACACAAAAATCGTAACAGAAATGTTGAAAAATAAATTAAGTCAAGTTAAATAGAAGTTAAAAGCTTTTAATAATGATTATGAATTACAAGCAGTGAGTTTATTTTACATTTTAATTTGTAAGATTTAGTAAGATGCATTTTAAAAATGGCGACTCATTTTCTCCACTCATCTACCCACTACTTCCTAACAAATAAACACTTTAAACAAGTACGTTTTAGTAGCAATATGCTTGGTTTATTTTGAGTTTTTAAAAAAATTCTCAAAAATGATTTGATCCATAGTTATAAAAATATACACCAAATTGTTATTATTAAAATGAAGCATTCTGCTTTTGACTACCGAAAACGGTTGCTACTTTCCCTTCGACCGCCATGAATGATAAATCATAAATCACGATCACACTAACTTTACAATGCTGTATTATTTTTAAAAATATAAGCTACTACGTGTCATTTATAATAAAATGACGAGGCATTCACAAATAAATCATGATGATAAAACTTTCAATTGATTCTTTTCTAGGCTTTTATGAGTTGATTGATGAAATGAAATATTTGTCGTAGGCCAGAAGTGGTCTGAATAGATTGAAAATGTGCTGTTACCATCGTCAAAAACAATTGTTTTCCTGTTCAAACATGGGATATACAACACAAGCTGTGCAAAAAAACTTAAGCCGTTTGATTTTCTAATGTATTTTAATCATAATATTTGTGATAAATTGCTTAAATGTATTTATTTTAATTTTTCTAAAAATGTCATCATAAGTATTCAGTGAGAAAATTGCCGGATAACAGTCGATTCGGATAACAACTCGTATTAGAAAACCATATTATTTTAGACTTATTAAAATTTCATCATATTTTGAATTTAAATAAATAAATGCGATAAGTATGTGCATTGCGGTGTATTTGCATTTTAATTTCCAAATACAGCACATAGTACAAAAATGGTTATTTTCATCGGCATCCATGACAGCCGAACCAGCAGAAACTGTGTGTGACGTAGTTGCTCTCCGATATGTTCGCGCAACCCTATATAAATGAACGCTTCTCGACAGAGTGTTATTCACACAAGACCGCTCGTTTGTCGCGCACCGTTCCTTTTGATCTACAATCGCCTCCGTTATCATTCTAAAATCAGAATGTCTGACTCTGATGTTGCCGCTCCCGTACCTGCTGCTGCCCCAGCAAAAGTAAAGGCACCCAAGAAGAAAGCCGCTTCTGCCAAGCCAAAGACGGCCGCCTCTCATCCCCAATACAAAGTGATGATTGCTGCAGCTATTACAGCATTGAAGGAACGTGGTGGCTCCTCCCGTCAGGCTATCCTCAAGTACATCACCGCCAACTACAAAGTAGGAGACAATCCCACCGCCATCAACGCTCGCCTCAAGGCGGCCCTTAAGGCTGGTGTTAAGGCTGACGCTCTTAAACAGTCCAAAGGCACTGGCGCCGCTGGGTCTTTCCGCCTGGGAGAGAAAGCTGAGAAGAAGCCCAAAGTCAAGAAAGTCGCTGAGAAAAAGCCCAAGTCACCGAAGAAGGTCACAAAAGCCGCCAAGCCCAAGAAGCCCGCCGCTGCCAAGAAAGCCCCCAAGTCTCCAAAGGCCAAGAAGCCGGCTGCACCCAAGAAGGCTAAATCTCCCAAGAAGCCCGCTGCTGCCAAGCCCAAGAAGCCAAAGAGCCCTAAGAAGCCAGCGGCTGCCAAACCAAAGGTTGCCAAGAAACCAGCTGCAGCCAAAAAGCCAAAAGCTGCCAAGAAGGCGCCCGCTGCCAAGAAAGAATAAAATAAACTTCTTTTTTCATTCTTTACTTTCACTCAACTAAACAGGTCCTTTTTAGGACCATACACTTGTTCCAGAGGATTGCTGCAAGACTTGTAACCACTATCTGTGACTTTAGACACTACCACTTTCAACTTTGTTCTGCTACGTTTCTTGATTTTTTCTTTTTTACTGTGTGTAACTCAACCCTCTCTAATGAAAGTTTCAAATACTCTGGGAGCCTTCCAATTTTTTTCTGTTTTCTTTTTTTTCTTTTTTTTACACTCTCGAAATATCATGTGCTGATGTCCAACCACTGTAATCAACACATTTATATCATCCTACTAATATTTAAAATGACCCGGTTCTAGTTCTATTTCTGTAAAACAGGAAATATAACCCAATTTTGGTATTTTATAAGAATCTTGTCCGGTAGTAATTAGCGTTAATGAATGACACACACATCGTGAATTATTTACCGGAATGTTGATTTGAACAATAAAGTAATGGACGATCAGTACGATGGATTATATCGGTACAATATTGCAGAAGTTGAATGCATGTACCTACATTCTGCCGAGGACAACATCCCCCCCGCCCCCCCCCCCGCCAAAATGGTCATTTATTTGTTCTGTTCATTTTTACTAGAAAGGTCCAATTATTATTGGCGGTTATGCATGTACCTACATTCTGCCGAGGACAACATCCCCCCCGCCCCCCCACCCGCCAAAATGGTCATTTATTTGTTCTGTTCATTTTTACTAGAAAGGTCCAATTATTATTGGCGGTCAGCTGGTCACTGTGTTTGGTTTTCTCATACTGGTATTTTAAGTAAGTCCACCAAAGCTGTACACTCGCGGGCCGCACTCATGCTGCTTTTAAATGGTACCGGTACGCCACAACTTGAGAAATTTTTTATGATGCGTGTAGTGTAAAATAAAAATTATACATATAAATCATATATTACTAATATTAGGGTGAACATATTTTCAAACCACTTTTATTTTCATTGATTCAGTATAACTATTATTGAGAAATCGCTCCGACCGAAACCAAACTGAAGTTAAAAATGATTTTCGATCTAAAGCTTAACGAGATTTTCAACCGAAAGATTTAGATTTATATTAAATTATAGTATATTCTTTTTATTAAAAAATTAGATTATCGTGAATTTTAATAAACATCTAAAAAACTTAGTCAATGGTAAAAATGCGAAACGTTTCCGGTGTGTTTGTGTATGGTACAAGAGAGTCAACATTTGCAAGAAGACAAAGTCAAATGTCAAAACGCATTCAGTATTTTTGGGTTTAATATTTATATATGTAGAAGTCATCGAGATATGCTATTTCAATGGAAGACACACATTTATTATTTTATACCTTTACTAAATGTATTGAATGACTTACCGGTATATGGTTTGTCGGTAACTGTTGGAACCTGCAATTTATGGAATGTAATGTTTAACTGGAGAACAAGACTTGAACACATCTCAGACATTGTATGTTCATAAGGCAAGGTAATCTACACCTTGAGCGTCGGTTATGAAAAAATCCTGTTTTTTTGGTTTGAAGGAGTGCATAGAAAGATTTAAGATATATGCTTCCAGGCTCTCTCATTGAAATGGGCAGATGGGGGCTTATGGCTTATGCCAAAATAAACCAGATCAGGCAGAATATACAAACTCAAACACTCCATTGTGATCCATCCCATCAACAAAATTTTGTTGACCAAATGATGCAGGTGTCCACACACAGATGGATGCGCTCAAAATGAAAAGACATATATTTGCATGAGTTAATGTTTTTCATGGAGATATTTTTAAAAGTTCATTGTTATGGCCATGGGTTTTGAGGGGGGGGGGGGGGGGGGGGGGGGGGGGGGGTGGTGGGGGCGACGACGACAACTATGAATAATCTCTAGTTATGTTGTCTTCTTACATTAAATTGTTTTAATTTTTATATTTAAAAATTTTGTCCTGAATTATTTAAATGCCATGTGCTGAAATTAATTTTTTCATAACCGACACTGCAGTGGTAAATTACCTCATTTAAATTGACTAATAAATTATTATTTCTTGCCACATACAGTAGTTTTGTGGGTAATCTCTAATTTTAGCAAAATAATAAAAATAAATATGCAATTTTCTGTGTACTGGTATAATTAGGAAAGTGCACAGCAACAGATCTGTTTACTATTAAGATTTTTGCATACAACGTACAATTTTGAGGTTTCTTTTATATATGATTGTACGCAAAGACCTTTCACTCTCACAACTACAATTTTAAGAAACCGGGTTGAAAATATATACATTCTGGTAGTTTTCCCGATTAAAAAATAATAATTCAAAAGTATATTTTCGGGTACCCGGTACCGGTATTAGTTTTAACCCGGTTTCTACATCCAATAATGAATGGATGGAGAAATACTATTGACCCATTTGTGTCTATTGCCTCAAGCCTTCAAACCCCTAGTGCATGATTTCCTCATCAACACCAGTAACTGAAACATTGCAAATCCCATCTACATGCATAGGAGCCAAAATGGTCAATAAATTGATCGTGGGCCCTTAAGATATAGAAGAAGACCCACTTACAGCTTGTGATAGTTATCATGGACACTAGCGCTATAAAAGTCCTCAATCTTCATCAGTCTATACTATAATATATTAGTGGGAGATAGGCTTAATGGATACTGGTATCAATTAATTTTTTTTAAACCAGCTTTTCCTCAATAATAAATTTCAAGTTACTTGGTAGGTTTTTTAAATGATGTCATCATTTATTACCGGTAATTAAAATAATTAACTCTTATTTCAAGTAATCTTATTTTATGCTTCGAGTTTGAACCACATTAAATGTCACCAGTAACTATATTTTTACCAGTGAAAGACTGTGATAATCCTAATGTGATCTGCACCTCCACTCAATATAAATTAATATTTATAGTAAATGCACGTCTGCAAAACTAAGTGATCCCAGATTGCAATATAATCATCAGTCATCTACTTTTAGAAGTTACCTTTTTTGACACCAGTTTAACTAGATCTTACTAGACACGTGGTGCGAGTAGTTATTGTATACATTATACCTACTGCATTTTTTTTATCGGGAAAGCTTTCCACTTCTAGGCACAAATAGGCAAATAGGACTTTCAAGCCACTTGAGTACTTACAGTCGAATATAGTTTATATAGCCTTGTTCCTCTTCATGTGTGAAGAACAGATACTATTTTTAAACAAAAGGAAATGTACATCATGGTTATGATAGAATGATACCAACTACTGACTATTCCAGTTAACCCTTGTTGACAAATGAGTCAAAAAACAACATCGTACCCATGCCAAGTACTATTTTTCCAGCACACGAAATGCATGGCCTGTCTGGCTTCTCTTTAAAACTAATTATGAGGATTATTTTAAATAAATACACACATTTTTCTCTGATGCCTGAGTTGTACATTGTAAATTAAGAGGCATTAAAATAATGTTTTTAAACACCTACTTTAATTTAATTTAAATTTATTGTGTTCTAAGCAGTCAAAACGAGAAGATGTTGGTTACTGTATTTAATTTATTCATTTAATGAGATATTGCCAATATTTAAGACGATTAGAAAAAGTTGCATGCTTAAAATTAACTGAGTTCATTGAAATTGAAATGAAAGTTAAATTATTTTAAAAAATCCAAAATAATAAAAAGGTCACTAACCCTAATTATTCCACTGTTACTAGCATAATGCTTAAAAAGCTAAATAAATATACATTTTCAAATTAGAATAACCTTGGTGAGTCATTGAACAATTTAGTAAAGGTAGAGTCAATATGGTATTTGAGGAAGTAGATTTTGTGGAGAGGGAGAAATAAAAGTAATGTGTTTTTTAATAAATTATGTCTGAAATTTGGATCAGAATTGAATGTTATTAATGTTTTTCTACAATTAGTGTTACCGTACCTTTTTAATCTTGCTAAATCCTTGTTTATTTATAGCCTGTTTTAAATTAAATATTACATTTACATATGTACCGTAACTGAAAATTTAGAAGTAGAACACATATTAACATTACAATTCTCATACAAAAAGTGTGAAGTGTGAAATAAAATCTAAATAATCTCTATTTATTAAAAATTTTCCACTGGCTTCAGGTAAAGGAAAATGATATTGACATAGTGGTATTTCAAGAGGTGCGTGTTACTGAGAATGAAATAACAGGTCGAATAGAGTCTCAGCTGGATGAGTTCAAGAGTCTACCAGAATACAAATGGGCAATAACAAAAGCAGCAGGACACATCTTAAAACCAAAAGACTCATACTGGTATGGATGGAACAAGGAAGGTAAGTTATTTAAAAGAAATGTTATATTTTCATTATCTTTGGGTAATCGGCATGAAGATAATGTCTATCAGTACTATCATTACCCCATTAACAAAACACATCTGTCCCCTGTATTTCACCCTGAATAATATCTTAATGTTAAATGCTTTGCACCTCAGTCATACGCTAAAAGGACTTGAAAAATTAATGAAATTAGAGGTACATAGTACAGGTATGTGAAAACTTGATGTAGACATTACATATCAATGAATAATATACTAATATAGCCGAAAGACTTATCACCAAAACAAAAAAATGACATGTAAAAATAAAGTAGCACATATTAATTTTTTGGTTATCTATTAGGTTTTGGTTTTCATAAATTTGTTCTTTTAACAAACACTAAGAAACTATAAACTAATCATCTGCAGGTTTGGGCATCTTGAGTCGGAAACAGATTATGTCATCCAGCATTGTAAATCTGACAACTTCTGGAAACATAGATAAAAATCCTAGAATTGCAATACATGCCAAAGTCAGAGTGGGACCAAATGAAATGGATATCATCAACATCATTGTCGTTCATTTTTCTTATGACAGAGAACAGCAGTGTCAGAATGCTGAAAGCATAGTGCAATTAATTCATAGTAGGTTGAAGGTCTATTATTTTTTTTTGTTTTGTATCTCTAAAAAAAGACAGCTGATTGAAAATGTTTCTAAATTCGGAATAAAGATTCAAGATTGTGTACAAACGATGCAGAAAATTTACTTAAATCATACTAAAAAATACATTTTTTTTACTACTTCATTCATAATGTAAGTATTGCTATTTAATAATGTTAAATAAGTAGCCATGAAAAATCCGAACTATAGTAATTTAAGTTTTTATTTTGGGAATCGTAACACTGAGCATTTTAAATAAAACCATTACTGGTCCCAGGGTACCTCGTAACATTTTTTAGTCCATCAAGGAAAGAATGAAGTAATGTAATGTAACCATTTTATTTTTCTAATTATTTCTTCTTTAAAAAATTTACAATACAACTTAGAGCTAACACTAAAGTTCCGGGTGATCTGTGCATTATGTCTGTAATAGTTAAAAAAAAAGTTAAATTACATTTGCAGGAACAATAGAAATTTGAATTTTCAAATCAGGTTAATTTGATGTATACTTTTAAAACACATAGTTCCTTAAGAATTAATAAACAATAAACAAAGTGCAGTATTAATTCCAACTGTATTATTATTATACAATACTGTAAAAGATAATATAATGTGTCCCAAGTTCCCATGACTAACTTGAAATTTGAGTTTGATGAGAATCTAGGTTCAGAAAAGGCATATTTTTTATTTTACAGGAGGTCAATTGAACAATGTAATAGTAGTCGGGGATCTGAATGCCTACACTGACTTTCCAGGACCAGTGGATGTTTTCACATCCAAGCGCCAGTCAACCTGTTTTATAAAAAGTAAACAAGCAGCTGGCACTATTCTTGGCACACTAAAAGATGCATGGATCTCACTGGACAATGATAAGGCCAACGGTCTCACTTTCAGCAACATGGTACTGTCAATATTATTTGGAAAGAAATACACTGCTGTTTAGTTAAATTCATCAAACATCACAATACCAATATTTATCATTTTTAACAAGGGATAAGAACTTTAAATTTAAAAAAAATTTATTCAGTTGCAATCAAATTATTGGAATTTCGGAATTCAACATACCGGTACATCAAGTTTATTTTTTTGTTAATTGAGAAAATATTTTTGTATAGTTAAATTATTTACAATTGGGGTTTTCTTAAAAAGAATTTTTGTTAATTATTTGTTTGAAAGAAAGAAATATGTGTGACTCAGACCTACAACTCATCTTAAACAAATCAATATATCATTATCATCAGTGGTGCTACAGGCCATAAAGGCTTCGGCCTGCCTCACCACATCCTTCAAACATCCATTTGGATTGTTTCATGGCTTTCCGCCTCCATGTTCTGACCCCCAGCTGATGTAAGTATTTTAAGTCCTCAGCACCATTTATCCATCTCAGTTTAGTCAACCGATGAGCAGTCTGCCTCTACGTTTCTGCCTGTAGTTCACTTTTGCTGCTCTACAATCCGGCATCCTCTCAAGGTGTCTTGTTCAGTTCAGTCTGCCTTTTTAAATTGTTGAACAATTGCTATATCTCTTGGTTTGTCTGCATTCTCCATCCATCATTCTCTTATCAGTTTGTGATAGTTCCGCTGGTGCTCACATATATGCATCTGATAACTTTTTCTAATGTTATGTTGAACAGGAGACATGATTAATAATGAGTCTCCTTCCAGATTCTGGATATGAGGTCGTGTATTTATCTATGTAGCTAGTTTCCACCTAGTTTTGTCAATTCTGAAGTGTTAAAGTCTGTTCCTGGAGCTTTGTTTTTTTTTTTATGGTGAAGATGGCATCTTTTGTTTCATTTAGTGTTGGTTGGCTACATTGGTTACTCCATATGAGCCATTTAGCATCCCCTACTTAAAGTGATGTATCCATCTCTGTGATATCCATTTCTTTTTGTACAGCTCTTTATGGCTTTAAATTATCATGGGAACGTAGTGTTCTCAGAATACTCAGATCTTGGATTTTTTCAGTAAGCTTTACATTTCTTTGTATTTATTGCAACGCCGGCCTTTAGGGTGTGCGACCTGTGCTCTTGCGCAGGGCGCCTTGGCCATAGTGGAGCCTGTGGCACCCAATAAATATTTAAATTCCCTTAGTTTATTTTAGTGAAGTGTGAACCTCGGTTCTGGGGTCGAGACCCACAAAGGTGGTGTGGAAATGGAACAAAGTAACGTAGAAAAACTATACAGTCTAAATTAATGTGCATGTTAAAATGCGTATGGTTAGCTACATGTATAGCATCATAACACGTGCTCCATAGACTACGTCATAATCTGAAAAAGAGGGGAGCCATACAGGGACAGGGAAGGGGGCGCCGAAAGGTTGCTTACCTAAGGACGGCATTGTTTATTGTTTAGAAAGTGATTATTTTTGCCTTTTATTTTTATGTTTATCGTTTTTCCAATTTATATACAGGTTGTGGAGATCTTTTGAGTTTTTTGGGGGGAAATATTCCCTTTTTTCTGATTTTTGTTTACCAGGACATTTGCACAATAATATGTTTTTTGCCCCTTTTTTTTTCTTTTTCAGCCAGAGCCAGGTCTTGTGAGCAGACCTGACAGAATTCTTGTGCCTCAGAATTTTACAGTGACATTGACGATGACAGCGGGAGATGGTGTCGACTACAAGAGGCATTATTACCTCTCTGTCTTACTAAGCAGAGCCAAAGCTATCATTAAAACATCATTTGATGCCTTTGTGGGGAAAACAGGGTACTCTTGTCTCCAAGACTGTGGACCCCACGGATCTTGTCGTTGTGGTGTTTGTGTTACTGGCGGGAACCAACACAACTGCAACATTCCAGACTGTTCTGAATGCGGCAACAACAAATTTATCATTTTTATTTTGATTACTGTTCCACTCTTCACTGCCGTGTCAACCGTGTTTTTCTCCATTGTTAAAATACTCTTGGTCTCATCCAGGTTCAGCCAACAAGATCTCTGGGATATACTAGGTTACAGGTGCTGCTTGTTCAACAAACAGTTGTTTCTGTGTAAAGCCGTGCCAAGAAGGTACAAAGCCAACTTATCCAGATTTCTCCTTCTCTGTCAGCTTCCACCAGTGTTACTTCTGTTGTTGATGTCCTTTGTGATATTTGGCTTATGTGTTTCATTTTATTTGATTTTAAAGGATAGCATTAACTTGGCCTATGCTGTGTTACCGGAGGAAATGTTCCCTTCTGATCATTTAATGGTGTTGACCAAGCTTAACTTTTAAATATTTTTTTGTGCCTAAACTTGTATACCTCAAGTACCTGTACAAACTATTAATTAAATTTTAAACTATTTCGTTTATTTAATGTGAAATTAATTTTTAATGTAATGTAAGTGCCTTACCGGTAACCGTTTAACTTAACCAGTTCTTTTTATGATGAGTGTTTGAAAATGTTACAAAATTAAAATAAAACAAGCTTAATTATTTTTAATCAAAGATTATTAAGCAACATCTTATTTTGAAGGATGAATTTTGAAGGATGAATAATAAGAAATGAATTAAGAATAACTGAACTTACTATAGTAATTATAAATTATAGTTCATTGACTTGAACTTGAATGTTTTAATAGAAATTTTCAATCTCTTTTTGTGGTAATTCACTTTTGTTATTTTTGGTACCATACAAATTTATCAATATTTAAATGTGTTTTAAAAGTGTTATGGACATCCATTATAGTATAAACTCATATTTGTAATGAGGCATTATGTCAAAATATACAACCACAGTTTGGCCTATTTAAGGATAATGTTAAGAATAACTTCATTTTCATGTTTAAAGAAAATATTTAAGTGAGCTTTCTTCCTAATATATTTACCATAATGATGTTATTTACTCTTAATATGAAAATGTTGAATAAATAAAATACGATACATGCATTTCCTTTTTCAGTTTCATTTCAAAAGAAATAAGTACCGGTAGTTCAAAGAAAGTCTAAATATTTTCACCCTCTATTTGGTTTGGTACTATTACTGGTATTTTTAGTACCGATACCGGGTATAACATAAATAGAAGTTAAGTAAGTATAACTTAAGAAGACATATCTTAAATTATCCTATTGCACACTCATGAATGATTTGATTCATTTGACTATTATAATGTACAAATTTAAAATATCAGTACTGTAAGGTCTGACATAAAAAAAAATAATTAATACATTGTCGGTAGGTACCTATATTAAAATAAAATGCCTGGTAATAGAAGAGCAGAAGCAAAACATTATATTTGTTTTCAGTTGAGCTTAAAAATTTAACAAATTATAATTACCGGTACAACCAGAATTAAATTACAAAATTAATAAAGAGTTTCTGATATTAGTGATATTCACACTGGAAAAAAAATAAATTATTTTACAATTTAACATTAAAAAGCCAATTATGGTCTTGTATTGTTTTGAAGTTTATTGATTTTTAAGCAGCACATCACAAAACTACAAACGTGTATGCATCACAAAAATATAAACTTGGACATGTATACCCAATCAAGAAAATATGAGTTTCACAAACATTGCTTCTAACAACTAAGAGAGTGTTACATATTTTATAAACTCCTCAAAATAAATGTGGAGAATGTTAAGTGACTTCATTAGACAAAAACTAAGAATTGAAACAGATAGTCTATTACAAGATTAGCCTAAGTTAAAAGACAGTTAAAAGAAATAACAGTTAAATAGTAGGAATTGTGCACATTAAGTTATTCTTTTTAATTAAAAAAATTCAAAATTCCACAAATTTGATGAATAGATCTTGAAGCAACTAAATAAATGACATGGATTTATGTACAATTGCAGCATGGGAAGTTGTTGGGAGGGCAAATACAAGGACTTTTCAGCATGCAGGCAAGGATTACAGCAAAGCTTTATGATACAATATCGCACAGTGACAGTTATCGTTATGATACATATGGCACCATGGGATATTATGATGACAGAGAATGTATATTTCAAAGTGGCTTGCACAACTTTTCAAAATGCATAGACGTAAGAAATTTTATATTTAACCCTTTACAGTCCTGAAATGCGCCGATTTTGTCCTAAGGCTACAGTCTGTTGCGGCCAAACCGCCCGTTTCGAAGTTGTTTACTTTTGTTCTTAGCACAGCGGAAATCCATTGCACATTACTATTTATAGTTCTACGGGAAGAAAGCCTTGTTTTCAGCATTTATTTTGATACTAGTTTGATCGCGGTTTGTTTAGGGGCTCATTTTCTACTATTTTTTGTAAAAGTTGTGATTTTTTTTCGCTGAAAAAAATGGCTTTCCAAGCGTTGGATACAATTTTGAAAGAACTTGGGCCTAATGAAGCTTCACTATTTCATGAGTCTAGCAGGGATAGTAAAGAATCTGATAGAGACATTAATTTAAATGATACTACTAGTAATAGTGATTCAAGTGAAGAAGATTGTAAGAGTAGAGACATCGATGACAACGGACTTATCAATTCCAGTCCAACTGATTAGCAAGATCATGAGTGGTCTGGGAATGTTTCACAAATCAAAGTGGGAGGGTCCCTGAAACTGTTTTTAGGCTTAACTTTTGCTTAAATCATTTATTTGTATTTAGGTATTTTTTATTTTATTTTCTTGCTTCTAGTGTTTATTTTCTGTAAATTAAATAGATAAGAACCTTCATTTAAAATGGAGTTATGTCCCCTTGCTTGGGCGCTGGGAGTAGACAAGGCTGAATAGGGTCGGACTGTAAAGGGTTAATTATGGCAACCTGAATGAGTTTTTTTTGTTGCAGATGGAGCTCACTTTGCTTAACTCATATTTAACAATGGCTTTCTGACTTGGAAATTGGTCAAATTTTTCATTTTTAAAAGCAAAGGACTTCTAAAAAAATTGAACTTAAAAATAATTCTTCATCCAATACATCACAAAGGGATAGCAAGGGAAGCAAGTACTGGTATTGCAAGGAGTGTGATGACATACAATTCTCAATTAAATAATAATAATATTAATAATAATTGGAATAGCTTTTTGTGATTAACTTCTACAAAATTTAAAACATTAAAGTATTGATTCCATTTAAACAATACAACTCCTTTCTTGGAGAATCATACATATAAATTATTATAAATATACTCTAGCATAGCACAGTAATTATAGAGTGATATTGTAATATTGGTTCATTTAAACTTTTAAAAAGACATTACACGAGGTATAAATAAAAACCAAAGAAGTAGGAAATAATATATTGCACAATAATTAGTAAGTAAATATAGAAACAATGTGACACATTTATTGTTTAAATAAAACCGCTGTTCTAAGCCACAGTTAGTAAAGAAGCCATTTGTTTATACTCGTTACCTTTTTCACAGAGTGTACAAGCCCAAAACATTCCACTGGTTTGAACAAAATGACCCTGAGTCTTGGGTCAAAACATAAAAAACTTGAGATCCTTTGCCTATTAATGACTTGCATAAACTTCTTTATATCCAATTGTTATATTCCATTCATGCAATCAACAGTTTCATCACTACACATGGCTACTTTGTCCACAATGGAAAACCTACTTTTAAGCTGGATAACAAATATGCTCTTTCAGCTAAGTTAGGGATACTTTTTGCTTACCGGTACCTTTAATGAGATACAAATTCTAGAATAAGTTGAGTGGGGGATTAAGGTTATCAAGATCACAAAGTTAAATAAAAAGGCAAATTAATAACAAACACACGTTTTTAATAATTGTAAGCAAAAAAATACAAAATAACATAACTAAAATGCCTTGAGAACTGAACATTTATAAGGAACTAAAAAAGAATACTTAAAACAACTTAAAGTACGTGGCTTCAGTACACACTATAAATTTAAGTAAATTGAGGAAGTAAAATATTCACTTTATTATGCCAACTAAAAATGGACTGCAATCTATTTCAGTACATGCACAACCATACCCCCCAACTTTCCTTAATTTAACATGGGCAAAAATATGCAGGTACATGGATTTGGCATCATGCTTATGTTTGAGAACATTCCTGGATAAATGTACAAGTTTCAAATTGAACAACAACGAAATCTCATTACCATAAAAACCAAACAGCTTCAGCAGTAATGCAATGTTGAAAAAGTGTAACTTGATCAAATATTGGTATTTTGGTAGCTCACTGCTAAGAGTGTAACAGTAACAAACTGAAAACCGATGAGGTCCAGACAGAAAATAATGTACATTGCCACCGAAACTGTTTTGAATCATCTATCTCTGATGCACAACACAATTAACCAAACTTTTATTTCTTTAACCTCTTTGTGGCATTGCAGCCAAACAAAATAGTCTCTTCCAATGTACCATATGCTTTTGCAATCAATTGATTCTTTCTAGTTGCAGTCATTGTCACATGTCTGTGAGGTAGAATTGACTGTCAGTAACAAGGCACATTATTTAAAGAACTGCCAGTACCCTAATTACATAGGCAAATCCTTAGAAACTTGTAAAATAATACAGTACACATAATTGTTTTTTATTTATTTACAAGCTACGTACATAGAAACATATAATTTACAAAATATAAAAATGCCACCAGTTACAGAAATCTATGAAGACATTCTAAGACAAATTTGAATATTTTATAAAATAATCTTTTCACAGCCATTTTCCCTCCCCTATAATAGTAATAATAGACTTCGATTTTTATGAGTTTCAGACAGAAAAAAAGACATTTTTTTCTCTTTCAATTTGTGGGTACCTGGTATAAAAATAGCAATTTTAGCATTTAAATGTAGCATTGTAGTTATTATTCCCCCCACCCCAAACCATTTATTAATAAAAACTCAACTGTCTTATAAAATGTTTGGTTATGTTAAAATATATTATACTTTGCTTTTTGTTTTTCACTATTCAAATGTATAAAACCCACATTATGATACAGCTTATTGCACCAAAGCTATAGCATTTGAGTTAATAATCAAATGTGAAGGTTTCTTTTCATAAAACAATATTATAAAACATTCAAGCCTTTTGTTACCTCTATTAAAACTACTCAAGCCATATAAAAAAAAAAATGCTTCAAATGTTCTGTACAGATGCGTTTGTCTTAAACTTCTGTCAACTAGCTCGATCAGTGATATAATATAGAAATAATCTAATACTGGTTTAACACCCATAACCATTACTATGTAAAATAATATCTATGAAGAAATACTTGAAAAGGAAACAAAAACAATTTGGTATTAGAAGGACTTTGATAATTGAACATAACTTTCAATATCAAATTTTTCACAATTAAGTGGAATTAATAGGTCATTTACTTCATATTTTGCTAAATTATTATATATTTTAAAACTTTGGAAAGGTAATTTGTCTTTTCTACTCATTCTTCTGAATTCTATAAAGAACAAGATGTATTAAAAAAATTTTTGAATAAAAATAATTTAAAAAAAAAAATATCAAATTTTATGTCTCCTGCAATCAGTGTCACAAGGAGTGACTTACTTAAGTCAACAAGTATTTTTATTTCATGTTCCTGAACAATAAATTTGACAAAGTACAAAGATTTATGCAGCCTGATAAAAACTGCATATGAATGTCGCAGTTGACAGCACATAGATGCATATATTCATGCATGTTCAAGTTAAAATTTGAATTCCGTAAAAACATTATACACCATATTCTTTTGAAATAGTCCTAGAATGTATTACTTTTAAGAATTAAATGAATAACTGCATTCCCTTCTTTTCTCTAAAAGCACAGTTAATATTTTGGGGTGTCCTTGGAATACTCTAAACCATATTCATAATGACTTGAGCTTTGGATGTTATTCTCATTTTAACATTTATAAACAATATTTTTTGTGCTTTTTCTTATGATAGATAATAAATAATTTTAAATAATGCACATACATAGTACGGTACAAATAAAATAGAAATATGACATAGAAATTGGAAGACTCGCTTCTTTCAAAATTTTTTGAATATGATGTAAGGGCATTTCATTCAATTAAGATGCTATTAATTTTATACTACAATATACTCTGATTTGTCTGGCGATGTATGAACATATATAATATATATATATATATATATATATATATATATATATATATATATATATATATATACACTGGTATATGCTGGTAACATCTATGTGAATCATTAAAATAGTGTTCCCTTTTGAATTTAGCTACATATTTTGACTTGTAGAAAAAAATTAAGGCATAAGAATTTCAATATTATTTGATCCTTGGACTATAAGCACAAAGAAAAAAATTATTTCCTGTAAATATTAAGCAATAAGCTGTTAATTATTTTTTTTAAATTTATTTTTTAATTCACCAGTTACAGCACGGAAAAAACTAATGGCAGAAAACAGTGTCAACTTGGACACTTAGGAAGGTTAGAAACAAATGATATTTTAGAATTAATGGTTTGAAAATGTTTTGAAGAGATAACATTTATGAATAAAAATGAATATAAATTAACTGAACAAAGAGCCAGTGATGTTTAGCACTTCATTGTGATCAATGGACTGGTCAAGTCAAGAAAACGATTAGATATAACAAAATTTATGCTTTGCAATTTAAGACAACCAATTTTGTATTTCCAGAGCAGATATTTAGCAAACTATTCCACCAATTGCAATAAAAGAATTTATAAAATTATGAAACAGTTTTGTTAATGGAACATTAGTGTTGGATATAACTTTCAAATATTTATTTATTTTATTTAACTACAGATATTCTTTAAATTTAAATAAAATCACAATATCATAAAATACACTTAGATAGTACTAAAAGCCATAGAAATCCTAACAAAGTAATATTTTTCTCTCCAAATTAATTAGCTACTTACTGTTAAAAACATTATTCACATTTTGAGAATTGTGTCACAAAAATTTTGTGTCAAGTTTTGTATTTTAATTTAAAAGTATAAGTAAAATAGATCTTTAAAAAAAAATTTATAACACAGTCACTAATTAGTGTACCAAATAATAAATTATTCAATATTTAGTGTAACATCTCTCTGGATATTGTTATATAAGTCAATTATTAACAATATTTCTGCTCATGTCATGATGAAATGCCAACCATGCACATTTGAAGACATATACAGTTTTAATTACAAATCAAAAAAAGTAAGTTTCAAAGTTTGGGATTGTAAATGTTTAGCTAAATGGAACATACAGTTAAGACACATAAGCAGCTACATAGCTAATCTTGGGTCTCCTTAAAAGGTACAGTATATCTTTAGATGGTCATTTTTGTATTATTTAAGTTAGAACCATTACAAAGATAAACAAGTGTATTTTGGCCTCTCGCAAGACAAAACAACTACCATAAATTCAATTTCTTTAGATACCGGTATATTTAAATTAAACATTTGTTTATTATTAGTATTATTCAGGCTTAAGATGAATCTAAATTTTAGACCAGTGGTAGACAAGCTTTTAAATCTGTGATGCCAATTATTCATGTGCAAAGCTAAGTTTTGAAAAGTTATTATTTTGCATCTTTTAGCACAGTATTTAGAATAACTTTTCCAAAAAATAAATTATCTTAATTATCTCAGACATTTTTTTGCTGCTTTAAAATTAGGTTTTGGGGGAAATATTTTGAGTTTGTTTATTTTTTTTTACAAAGTATAAGAGACATTTTTTAAAACATCTTTAAAATGAACTAAAATAAAATATAATTCTGACATGATTTATTACTTACAGGATTAAAATGTTAAGTTGTAAAGCAAAATTATAACTTATATTAACTTCAAGCTACTGTATGAAGTAATAAAGGTTAGATACATTTAATTTCTAATAATCCAGTTATTGGAAAGGTAATGCATCTAAAGAACTATTAATTGATCTTTATTTAGGATAACATTTGGAGAAAAAAAAATCATCTTTTATATTTACATATCTTCATGAAATAGCTGTGTAGCTAAAACATCACCTGTTACAATGGTCTGACAACCAATGGTGACAAATCTTCTCACACCTTCCAACTCTATGCTATTTTTAAGGCCGCCAGAGCCATCGCTGTTGTTGGCAGGTGTTCTTGGACTATCCATCAGCACAGAACGATTCATGTACTGTCTTTCTGCAACCATGGAGACCTGAGGGGAAATATCTCCCTCATCATCACTGAAATTCAACTCATCAACATCTTTCATGCCCTCCAATTCAACATGGTGAAAATTCCACACTGGGACAACACCAGCGCCACTTGGAGCAGCATCCTGGAATGAGTACTTGATGCCTCCTATATTGAGCGGTGTGGTGTTTGAAAAAGTGCTGTCATCCAGATCTGGGTAGATTTTCCTGATTTCATCATTCATGTTGCCTAGAGGAGTCTGCGGCTCTCTGGGGAATCCATCAATGGGAAGGTCCAGTTTAGCGGCCACTTTTTCAATCAGATCTTCTATAGACTCATTTTCCTTCCATACCTTTGTGGCCTTCCAGCGAGCTCGACTGCCTTTGGGTGCAGGGACAGCATCAAAGAATACCCACTCACCTATCTTGAGGAGCTTGTTTAAATCATCAATGTTTTTGCCGAAAATTGTTCTGTCAATAAAGACGTGTTCGTGCATGCCGAGGTCTATGATTCCCCAGAGCTTGGCCACGTGAAAGATCTGACCTTTTCGTCCACTGACTGATGGTTTTGTCTGCACATGTGGCCTACTTCCAGTTATGATGACATTTAACCTTGTGTTTTTTATTACAGAAACAACCTCATCCTCCCCAATGGTGAAAATATTATCATGAGCTGAAATAAATTGGTGCAGTTCTGGTTTACTCCAGCCTATGGTGTTACGCAGACTCTCCGGAGCCTGGCTGAAGTGACCCGACAAGCTGTTCACTTTCATGTCCCCTTTCTTCTGAATTATACTCTTGATGAACATTACAGCCTTGTACTCATTGGCAGTCATTGTCACTGGACCAGCTTTTGTGGTACCTGCACTGGCTGGTGCAGGAGCTACAGTGACCGTTCGACCACCGACAGGTTTTGGCAGGTCAGATACATCCTGGGACTTTGGGCGTCGTTTTATCTTGGGTGTTGTTGGTGGTAATACTGGTGGCTCTGAGGAGGAGTCGGGATCAGCAGCATTGCAGCGGATGTTGTCCTTAAGGCATACATTGTCATCTTTTACTTCGAAAATAAGTGGGTGCTTGAGCAAAAAAGTGAGGAATTCATTCTGAGGACCCACACACTCTCTTATTTCGGGCAATGCTTGAGAAAGGTGCCCGGCTAAACTCTTCACTGGCATCCACTTATCTCCCTTCTTCAAAATCTTCCCTCTGAAGAACTGGACAGCCTCTGTTTCTGTAGAGACATCAGGGAGACAAGTGTGGCCAGAGGAAGAGGCAGGACTTGACTCTCGAAAATTTCCCCCAAGGGCAGTACCATCGTTAAGGCTAACGAGGTTACCATTTACAGAAAACAGGGAGGGGTACTTCAAAAGAAACTTCTTGAGGCCGGCCTCATTTCCACCGGCGCTCTGCCGCATTTCTGAGGTGAAGTTGCGGCTCCCAAAACGGCCAGCTAGCTGGCTAATGCTCATTGGAGCATTGCTGTACATGAGAATTTCCAAAAAGTATAACATGGCCTGGTGGCCTGGATCATCTGCCATCTTGTCTCGTTTTAATCTTGACCAGGCAGGGAACTAAAAAAAATCAAGGAGCCGTAGCTAGTGGTGGTGATGAAATTTACTAGATACTTTATGGTCACACGTTATAAGCTGTATAAGAAGTTGGCTTTTGATCACATCGAAACCGAAGCTTCTTCCCCCTGCAAAATAAAATAAAAAGCTAATTTACATTAACTACCAAAATATTAGATGTAGTACTAAAACAAATGACCATCCAATTTTCACAACATTGATATGCTATAAAGCTTTAAGTTTAAAAAGAAAGGGATGTTTAAAAAATAAAATTAACTTGAGGAATGCATTATAAAATACAATTATTGGTTTAAAATCAGATTTTAGCAACCAATGTTTATTTTTTCCCTAGTTAAAAAAACAAGAATGCTTTTTAATCGTTTTTATTTTCCTAACAAAAAGGGGAAAATAATACACAATTTCAAGAATTTGTGAAAAAATTTGACTTGCATAAAATATCATATATCAAATGAAAGATCATTTTAGGCAGCATAATATGCACTGTGACTTAATGTCATCAAGAAACATTTATATGCAATATAATGACACAAACTGAAATTTAATCAAGTTTATTTTTGTGTGTGTGACTCAGATTTATTTGAGAATATATGCCTTTTGAAATTAGTGAAACTGCAAAGCTGTGGTACTTCACCGAATGTATTATTACCATGAAAGTTTAAAAAAAAAAAAAAATTATTTTATCATAAATGCAATTAACTAAAATTTCAAATGCTTGCTGCACCTAACCACCTTAAGATATCTTACTTCATTTCTGATAACTTCGAAACTTTTGCTATAAATATTTTTTCCTGTGTTTAAATTTACCCCCTCCCCCTATCGTCACAAAATGTTAGATCCCCCCCTCCATTATAACCTCACTAATCTCTGCAACCCTCCCCAACCCTCCCATAAAAAAATACCTCTGTCCATTTCTGTGCTTTATAAACCCTAAAGAAATTCACCTCCCATGTGTATCAAATTACTGTACATGTGTCAGAAATATTTCCCTAGAACAGTGGTTCTTAATCAGGGGTAAAAGCACCCCTGGAGTCCTGAGGTGCAGAAGACCAGAAAATTGTATTTGCTATTGCTATCATTGCTGCCTTTTAAAAAAAATCAGTTTGTTAATGCATTTTGATTAGCAGCTGTAAGCATTTTTCTTTTGTTTGCGCATTACTTGTATTGGTAATTTCCCCCTATTTATAGAAAGTTAATTAAATAAATAAAACTTCGATAGCTAAATTATTTATTTTATATTTTTAATTTATTACAATATAATCTATATGGTTGGGGGGAGGGGGTGTTGTGGGAAATGTTAAAGACGGAGTGGGGCTGAATTTACGGAAATTGAAAAAAGGCTAAGAATCCATGACCTACGGCATTTACTAAGATCCCCCCACTCCGTCAACTATTTTTTCATTCCAGCCCACTTCCTCATTCTATGACTTCCGTCTCCACATTTTGACATACATTCTCATGACTGTCAATGTCATTACACTCATATTCTCCTCCTCCATGACATCCTGTAGCTTGATCAGATGCCATTTTGTAGACCTCGCATATCTGCACTGAGTCTCTCAGTGATCTTAGTTTTAAAGTAAAATAATTACAACTGTTGTATAAAAGAATTATGTTAAAAAGTCTGAATTTAGGATTTGTTAGTGAATGTTTTTACTATAATATTCCGCTTTTCATGTGACGTCAAATTGCTTTCACCCCTCCCCCCCCCCCTCCGTCACAAAATAAGACCCCCCTTCCCTATAGACGTGTGACGTCATTTATATACCCTTAGAATTATGTTAAAAAGTCTGAATTTTGGATTTGTTAGTGAATGTTTTTACTATAATATTCCGCTTTTCATGTGACGTCAAATTGCTTTAACCCCTCCCCCCCCCCTCCGTCACAAAATAAGACCCCCCTTCCCTATAGACGTGTGACGTCATTTATATACCCTTTCAAACACATGTTAAAGATACAAAAGTAGCATATTTCACCAGATAAAGACTTAAACTTGATTTACATATAAATTTTATTTGTGCAGCACTTATACTAATACTTAGAAGTGGGTTCATTTTTTGTGTGAAAAATGACCCTCAGCTCAAACACATTTTTTATCCAGTTTGGACTACCTATTGTGGGTAGGTCTATATTATATACTTTACAGCCTATACAATAATTAAGGTTACTTAAGTAATCAATAGGTCTATATGTATGTGTTTAATAGGGTGAAAAATACACGGTACAATTCTTGTAGATGGAATTCTTAAAAAGGGAAATCGAATCAATTTACAGCTGGAAAAATAAATATGCTTTGGCTTAGGCCTCTATCATATTCATATTATGTAAATGGAAAATGTATAAATTCTTTAATATGTAAATATATTATATGTAAATTATATTTTTACAAAATATAAATTCATATAATATATATTATAATAATAAAATTCACAGAAATCTTGGCAGGTTATTTATAGTACTGAAAGTTTAAATGTTAGGTAAGTCTAGAGAGTAAACAAATTAAATAAATATTTCTAGGCCTTAAAAGCCTTGGTCTTATCCCAGGCTGGCCTCCATCAATTAGTACAGTAATAAGAGAATTATTTTTTAAATGTTTAATGTTTCTTGGCTATATAATAACATACATGTTAATGGCCAAATAAATTATACGGGGTATATGCAATAAATTGAATGCATTCTTTTGAAGGACAGGAGACTGAAGGACAGTTGACAGAGTAGATAAAATAGTTTATGAATAGGCCTACTTAACTGATCCACTCACTGCAGTTCATTCATGATTACCTGTTTCAATACTACTCACTACTGAACCGTCTATCTACGTCTACTACCATGCCCTATCGGATAACTTTGCTTATGTCAAGGTGTAAAAGGGTTAAAGGATTTTTCCACAATTTAAGGAGGGGAAAAAATTGTAAGGACGGCATGATCTATATTCTCTCAAATACTCTCTATTCATAACGTGACTAATGCTCTTTGGTATGCCGACCCCAAAACCAAGAGCCGTTACTCCTCGAGTCAGATTCATAAATAGAACGTGTGCGACCCGCTTGATTGGGTCTGACCTGTTACTGTTGTTACTATTAGCAATCTGCTTTATAAGAAATCATCACTGGGAATATTGCTGGCGAACAAATAGATACTATAAAATGTATGCATTATTGAAAAAATTGAAAAGTATTCCAAACATCTTACTTTGTAAGTGGGCGAAAAGAGCCTACAGCCTTGCGAAAGTAGCCATCTTGGGAAGATAGGAATATTTAGGGGAACAAACGTTTTTTTTTCTTTTCTAAATTAAAAGCAAATTGTTGTCTCCCCTCGCCATCTTTCGTTGAAGATGAATTTAATTCCCCTCCACCTTGTTCTAACCATATCAGAGGTGAATTCCCCCCCTCCCCCCCCCCAATTGCCTCAATTTGTACACATATAATTTATAAAGAAAAATAGCAAAACTATTTTATAGCTTTGTGGTAAACTATGTTTATTTCATTTGTTGTTTTTTTTCCAACAGAAGTTTTCTCCTACACAGAAAAAGATGATACTTAATTTTTATTTTATTTTAGGCAACAATTAATATTTTTACAACAAAAATAAACATTTAATAGGAAAATTTCATTAAAAAAAATTAATCTTAAGAATAAGACACAGTTTATCAAATTATTCACATTTAATAGACCAAAAGACATTTGAATAAAAAAAATTGACATCTTTTATTTTTTTTAAATTAGCATATTTGTGTCTTCAACAAATGTTTCAGACTATCCTAAATAGATGCCACCCCTACTCCCTCCCTTTTTCCACAGCTCATTGATATGCCACTGGGTGCATTTAAAACTGACTCACTAACATGAATACACCAACAAAATGAAGTTAAAATACATTATTTTGTGCGCAAACAATGATTTGCTTGTCCCTGAAAAATATCAAAATTTTTCTGATTATGGTCTTTTTTTGTTGCATGTAGGTTATGTGGAGTTTGAGTATGGTTCATGTGTTCAGTGACTTTTTGTTTTTTGCAAATAAATATTTCAAGATAGAATGGACAAAACTTTGAAGATACATTTGACTTAATAGCTACCTTACTTACAATAAATTGTCTGTAGAATAGGAATTGGGGTTGTTTCAAAAAATATAAATTGATTTACCTGTATTTACATCAAATTTCAATAACTCTGATAGAAATAAATATTTTACATACATTTTCTTTAATTTATTAAATGTGTGGTTTTGTAAGATGAAAAACAATGATTTCTGAAGAAATTTGCTTAAAATTAGAGGGCAAATTATTATTTTAATTAATGATAAATCAATTGGACAGATCAAAACATATGCATAATACTATTTGAAGTAAAAAAAATAATTAATGTGTATCAATACCACACTGTATCTGGAATTTTGTAAATTTGTATTAAAAATACATACAGTAAAAAAAGAAATATCACAGTGCACATTTAAATATCTGGTTTGTGAACATAAAAGTATATCAACAGCAGGGAGAGTCCTAACAATTATTATGTGGAGGTATGACACAAAATATCTTAAAAAATTATCAAAGTAAGGTACAGGTTGAAATATTTGCAACAAATGTTTAGGTAAAAAAAGTAAAAACCAAATAATTAGCATTTCATTTTTAATTAGCCTTTGAGCAAATTGTGGTTATAATGAATTTCTGGAGAAATTATTATATATATAGAGAATCACTTTGATGAATGACAATACTAAGACTCTTGGCCACAAGATTTAGATCTCCATCTGTGACTAGACATGGAATTTCAATGATTTTATCCTTTACCCCATCTAAAATATTTTTTCCCACAGTACTAGATAACAGCCTTTCTTTCGCATAGCTAGAAATTCTATGTTAATAAAGCTGAGGGATTTTTGTTTTATAAATTTCCTCACTTAAGTTCTCTTAACTTCTTGTCTGTTGAGATGTAAGAAATGTTGCTATTAGAAATATTGCCACTTCCTTAAAGAATTTTAAGGCATTAAAAGTTGATAAAGAAAATCAATTTTGAAGTAAACAAATGAAACAATATTTCTGCACTTATTTAAAATTCACTGAACATGATATAATAATTTTGTTTAAATGTTGATTTTTTATTAGTATTACCACTAAGACTTGTAATATCTCTGATTACCACTATTCAAAGGAAATATTTAAAACATAAAAACCAAGTAGCAGTATGATCAACCGTGTGAAAGAGCAGTGCAGCCTGAGTGATATTCCTTTCTATTTTTATTTAAAAAAATATGTTGAAAGTGTTAAAATATTGGTAGTTATTCGAGTATCTAAAAATGTAGTAATTTATTGTGTTTTTTTTGGTTAACTCTTGGGCCACATCAATTGATTTTTACAGGTGTACCATAGCATGGGACACAATGCTATATGTGTCTGCTTCAAAGTTATTAATCTTTTTTATAAAAATATATATTTTAATACATCAATTTAAAGAATCAAAAGTAGATGGATTAACTAAAAAAAAATGTTAATAGTTAATAAATTATTTACATGAATGGTTTCAAATAATCTGTGGAGCAAAATGACATGTTTTATAACAAAAATAAAATATCACAGATAGCAGCTAATTATATTAAGATTGTGAAACATGAAACCAGCTATACACAGAACATTAAATTTTGCACCAAAGTGCATTTGAAACATAGAGTTAATTTATTATCATATCAACAAAATGGGATGAAGTGAGTGATAATCATATACAGATTTAAAATATCATATAAAATAGATAGATACATTTGAAAGATAGTATTTTTGAGGGTAGCCTTTCTAGTCCTAGAGCAGTCAAAGATGGAAAGATTGCTTCAACAGACATTAGAAAAGTGAAGCCTAAAGTGTTAAATTGGGTCTTGTGTTTGCAGTGAAGGAAAAAGTGCATATAGCATACAGCCATATCCAATGTGTCTTTAAAATGTCTGTTATGCATTTCTAGCTTTTGTCATAAACACAAAGTGTCACAGTTTTATTTTTGTTGGTTCTTAGTGGAAAGATATAGTTCATTTGATGACATTTTGATTTATAAGTCAGTATGTTAAATTTACAATTGATTCTGAAAATGATGGACAGTGAACAATAAAATTCTTTAATTCCTCAGTTACTGTGCCGTAAAATGTAAACAATTTTTTACAAGATCAAAATAATTAAGGGTGATAAATAACTTGGGCATAGGTCCCTGCTGCAAAGCAGATATATGTCTGATAGTTTGCAAGAATTATGTAAATAGATGTTTTTGTTCATTTAAACTAGTGTGTCCTAATCCTGTGACAGAACGTTGTTTAATGCCAGAACGATCTTTATTCCCGAATGAATAGAATATGAGCCTTTTTCTTTTCTTCTTTTTTGTAATAGACTCTCTCTTTATTGTCCTGTCTGCTAAAGAAACGTTCTCTCTTTATCATCCTGTCTGCTTAAGAAGGCTCTATGCCAAAACATTCTCTAATTATTGTCCTGTCTTAATATTTCAAGCTTCCACACACCTTGTTCCACTATTTAGTCAGTTGTAGTCATTTAATATTTTAATTTGGCAACTAGGAAATAAATTGAAATTTGATAAAAAAGAGCATTCTCATTAACATAATAATGTGACATTAAATTGTTTCATATTAAAAAAAACTATGTCAATCTAAAAACAACAATTTTTAAACAATTCTTTAAATATGTAGATCAAGTCCTTATTTTTCTGAAGGAAAACAAAGTTATTCAGAAGCTGTTTGTTGTCAAGTAATTTAGTTGATCCCTTAAATCATAACCAAAAACAACACAACAAATTAACAACTGCATTTTATCTTGGATAGGTTAACCCTCTTGAGATGACAAGGCCTATCTATTCACCCAGAGTCGAATGGGGAAAAAGACGAATGGCCCATCCATCTGCCCAATAATATGAACTTAGAGCTTACCAGCTATTCAGATTGCTTCTAGCATTTCTTGCCATTTTAATGATAGCTTCCATTGATAGTTTACAATGCTCTGTGATTTTAAAGCCATTTTTCATATACCTAGTAACCCCCATAAATGCTTAAAAAATATATGACCTTGAAATATACAAAAAGCAAAAGCGCTCCTTGTGGAATATATTATGCAGTTTTTGACATTGCATCATTCATGCTTGTTAGAAAATATTTTTGTTTGATTCATAAAGATCATATTTGTTCCTACAAAAATATGTGTAGTTTTATGTTTGTACAGTAATTACTTTATTTTGTATAAATTCTTTTGTAAAGTAACTGCAGGGCTTGTGAAAAGTTCTCTGTCTTCTTGGCACCGAAAGTCTAAGAAGTCTCAAGAGGGTTAATACAATGACATAAGTTCTCACAAGCCAGTAGATGATAATGACAGAATGATTGTCTCAGCAGTTTTCATATTCTAGGAGTTTGGATATGTAACTTTTAAAACTATAAAAATAAAATACTGAGTTTTATTTAAAATATTTAAATACATTAAATCAAGCAACTGTATATTTTCAAAACCATTAGCTTATTATGAAATACTAATATACTTTATTGTTAACATTTACCTAACATAGAATAAATACAAAGCACAATTTAAAAATACAAAGCTTAATGTTTTATGTTTGCTAGGACACATCCCAACATTCACAGCTCCTTAAAATAAATACAATTTATAGATGCCATTCATCATTCACTATTTCAAGAGTAAATAAGTGTCAAAAATGCTTTTGAAGTGTTGAAAATATAAACCATTAACTTATTAAATAATAAATAGTTGAATAGAAAGACTCTCTTGCAGATATATATCTTTGATAGGTACCAAATCCCACAGCTCAAGTTAGAAAATTTTGCTCATGGATCTTCATTTTATCTTGGGGGAAATCCACCAGGTTTTCGCTGAATGTTCTGTTTGGCTTGTCCAAGTGCAACCTGGCGAGCATTGCTGCCAAACTCTAGGGTATTGCAAGTTTCTGGGGAGTTGCTCATTTCTGGACTTATATTGACAAACAAGCAGGCCTGGAAATATAAAGATGTCATTCAAACATAAAGATCTACTTGTAAATTTGATGTCACGTGCAACCGAATCTCAGTTCTGTCAAGTTGTGGTTTCAAAAAATTATGATCCCACCAAAATAATGATTTTAATACCGGTATAAAATAATATCTTACATATTTTATTAGCATATAAAAGGTTTAAACTTGTTACACTCTTATACATCCCCTTGTGGAAAGGAACGAGGCTCATAAGTTTTATAAATGGCCACAGGTTATCAGCATTAATAACATTAACTTAATGTTGTACATACAAAATTTTTGCCAAAAGAAAGCTTATCACAAAGTATATTTATTTTTTAAATTAATTTTTAATAGAATGCAGGGAATCAGCCAAATCTCTACATAAAAAAAGATGGGTGAGGCAAGCCTCCAACTAAGAGGTGTAAGGAATTCCTTGTTTAGTCATTGCTTACACGCAAGGGCATATGGAAGTTAGGCATAAATAAATGTTGGAAGGGATACAAAATTTAAAGAAATCACATCATTAGCATTTGATAGCAAATATGCTGCAGTGGTTAAGTTTGTCTTTAAATGACAAATAGCTGTTTAATGATTTTGATAAAGTTCAAAGAACAAAATAATCTTTAAAACTTACTTTGGCATCACCACCTAAACATGGCCGTAGTATTTGAGTAAGTTTAGAGTTTCTGTATGGAATATGAAGTTGACTCTCTCGGAGGGCAGAGAACACCTGTCAAGTATATTGGAACAAAATGGTTAAGTATTTAAATTCCCTTTTATCTAAAAGTCAACTGATTAAAAGAAAAGCATATTATATTTAGTTTCATATCTGTAATCTTATTTTATTTAATAGAGCATAATTTGTTATTTAGATCTGCTTAAATTACCAGCATTCATCAGATATAACTTTTTTTTTTTTTTTTTTAAAGCATTGATCCCAAACATTGACAAATGCCAATAATTGATTCTGAATGAAATGTTTAAATAGATTAATCTAATACAGAATAAAGTCTTAATGAACAAAGTCCACAAGCAATATAACACAGATAAGATTAAGTCTTGGAGGGTTCACCCCCCCCCCCCCACCCCCCCGCAAATTAACCCACAAAAAAAAACCCTCATCAACAAGATGTAAAGAGTTCTCCCTGAACCTGATAATCGCAAGAAGTAGAATCCTTAATCTCATGTTTAACCCAAATGTTCAATTTCTAGAGTTGCAACCAACCTGGCCAAGAGCAGATAACGATTTGTTAATGGCGGCCGCCTCGACCAGTCTTTGACCTGTGGCTTCTGTCTTGCCAATCCTCTCCGACCCGGCGAGGTCGCACAATGTTAGCACACCTCGAGACACAGCTCCGGTAACTTTGTCTTCCCCTTCTACAGTGATCATCACCACCAAGTGAGAACGGGAGCTGAAGAGACATGACACGATTAGAGGGCAGAAGAAGATTTTCATTTCAATTTACAAACATGACTGCAGGCATTTTGACATAAAATTTAAATATTGTCTGATTGCCATAAAAGAAATATCCTTTTAAAGGGCTGGCTTTAAGCTTTATAAAAACATCAATTTAATCTTTCTAGCTATTATAGAAGTGAATTTACAAATTGTTTTGTGAATTTTTTTAAGCCCCTTATATATCTTTGTATTTAACTGTGAAAATATTAAGTATTAAGGCATTAAAAGGGACAAGAGCCTTGGGGACATGCTAGTTAGAAGCCACCTCCCTGCTATCAAAGCACATAAAGGCACCAAAAGTTGCAACACATTCCCCTAAGTGATTGAGGTTGACGAGATCATTTTCCCTATGGAAATATTCAAAATAAAAGATGGCTTTACCTGCACAAGTTGCAACGTGATTTACACCATCATTTGCAAAAAGTGCGGTAAAGTATACGTAAGAGAGACAGGTTGTCGCCTTGGAGACTGGTTCAGAGAACACCTATATAACATAAATAAACAAGCTCTCTGTCCGGTCTCCAAACATTTCAATAGCCCTAACCATGATGGGATCTCAGACATCGCAGTTACTGGTAGCACAACAGATAGGATATTCATGAAGAATGTATTAATAACACGATTTGGTACGTTGTCTCCATATGGAATAAACCAAATCCACAATTTTACCCAGCTGCCATGTCTTTTTCCTGTTTGGTTTTTACAATTTCGCTCAAATCACTTCCTTTACACTTTTCTTTACTTTGCTTCTGTCTGTTTTTTTCGCCCACTCCTATTTTTTCTCCCCCCCCCCCCTTTTTTAGGTAGGATATCTGTATATTTATATTATGTAAATTTAATTTATACTTATTTGTCTTTTTTGTTGTAATGATCTTTTTTCCTGTTTTGTTTTTACAATTTCGCTCCAATCACTTCCTTTACCCTTTTCTTTTCTTTGCTTCTGTCTGTTTTTTTCGCCCCCTCCTATTTTTTCTCCCCCCCCCCCCTTTTTTAGGTAGGATATCTGTATATTTATATTATGTAAATTTAATTTATACTTATTTGTCTTTTTTGTTGTAATGATCAAGGCATGTGCTGAAGCGTATACTTTTGTACTCTGTCAAATTATTATTAAAGTTTACCTTATATCGTTATATTGAAACAAATTGTTGGTGTCTAATTAAACTATTTTAAAGCTTTTATAATTAGTTAATGTGACAGACTTTCTAAATTTCTGCCTATTTTGCCCACAACTTTTTAAATTTAAAAGATAATGCTACCAAATTTTCAGGAGACATTCTCAATGCAATATACAACACAATGAATAACAAAAATTTTACATGACATCAAGACATTTTATTTTTGATAATTTTATTTGAGGGTAGTTAAAAAAAAATCCAGAAAAGAAAAATTATAAATTTTAGAGGCAAAAAAATTATTTAAAAAATAATGTGTTTATTGTATTTTAATTAAATATGCTGCAGTTCAATTTTAAACCAATGCTAATATTTATGAAATATAAGTGAAGTAGAAGTCTTTGTAATTGAATGCATGAAATAATAAAAAAATTAATTAAACTAAAAAATAAAATCACCAATAATAATGATATTAAATAAGAGTAAGAGGACACCAGTATGAGATTAAAATGTAATGAGGATTTTCTGCCTGATATTTTCTGGTTAGACTGATCTACAGACTTTGTCTTGTTGATGAGTCCCACAATCTCACTTTTATAATCAGGTCCAAACATTGCTCATTGGCAATGGAAGGAATTCTGCAAAAGAAAATAAAAATTTTCTAGTGTGCCCGAAAGAAGCCTAGAAATAATATCTAATCATAATTCTGATTCTATATAATTTCTAGTTTCTTTTTAATATTATTCAAGTTATGTGATTATTAAAATGTATTTCTTTGTTTATTTTATTAGAACTATTTGTTGAGGTAACTTGTTTCCTATGCCTATGTCCTAATAAAAATATAATTACCATGATGATGATGTTGAGTCTTATTTATTTATTTGATGTTTTTTAATAAAAGTGTTATCGGCCAATGTATAATATTATCTAATTCTAAGCTAGTCAATCGTCATAGAGTGACACAATTTTCACAAAAAGTTGTAATATTAAGTTTACACTTAGAAGTGTACTAGTAAGTTTAGCATACTTTATTGGAATAATAATAAATAATAGTATTTTTAATAGTAATAGCACTGCTTATTATTGTTTTATTATTCATTAATTTCATTAATTATAATTAATAACTACTGGCAATAACTAGGCCTATTCATATAATTATTTATTTAAATTAAAAAAAACAACAATAAAAATATCTTTATGTTAAATTACTGAGAAGAGCCATTAGTGATACCCCAATTTTTGTGAGGGTGTTGGGGTGGGGGCGCTGGGTGTGACTCTGGTGACAATGGACCTTTTCATTATTGTCCATTTTTTCCGGTTTGTGAATCAATGAAGTATGAAGCAGTATTTGAGCAAACTAATATTACTTACGAATTTTAATTTAAAAAATTAGCAATTAAGTACATACCGTTACATCAAAGTAAATGTGTTGCCGATCACAAACTACACCATGCTGCAAAAATGATATCACCCTGTTTGGAAAACTATGCGCTTTACGTCACTAATGACAAAGTAAATTATTATTAGAAAACTGTGACGTGAAATGCAAAAATAATTAAATAAAAAAGATCATGGCCCAGCCGAATGTTAGATTGCCACAAAAGTTTTTGCATAATTTTTCGACGAGCACAGAATGTATGCACAAGTGAGTGTCATAGTACCTAAAGACTGGTTTAATAAAACAGACAGGCTCAAAAATCTTATTTTTGTAACACAATAAAATATTACTTTATTTAAAACCATCAATGGCATGAAATAAATTAACTATGTATGTTTTTAGTAAATACTTAACAAAATTTTTTGCTACTAAGAAGACCTATATTGCCAGAAGCTCTGAGAAATATGGGTACCGATGATGTTCTGACATTTAGCACTGGTTAGCTTTTATCCCACATATGGGGCAAACCATTTGTCCCCTGTGGTCAGCTGCTTGTCTAAGCTGTAAAAATGTTTCAAACTCCAGAAGGCATGTTTTAAAAAATTTCTGGATAATTATAATTTATTGTCTTTTTTCCTCAGACTACTGATTCCACTATAGAAAATAGACATTGCTTGATTTCATATTCTAGTTTAAAAATATTTTGAGTACATGCTCGGAGACCCTGAGCTAATTTGATAAAAAGGATTACACAGAAAACAGGTGTGGAAAGAGCTGGGGGAGGGGAGGACACGGATACAAGTAGGGCAAGGTATATCAATCTAGGTCACCTGGTTGAGTTCATTTTAGTTGAAGCTGTTTTCCTGTTGCTGTCACCAAGCTTCATGATGCCCTTTATGTCCTTGACCTCGTCAACAGTCATCTCTGTAATGTTTGGGATCTTGACAGAGTTGCCCACCATGCTGAGCTCCAGGGTCTTGACATCGTCAGACAGCAAGTCTTGAACAGCCTCGTTGTAGATCTCAACCATAGACACCTAGAGAGACATCAGACATATTTAGGTTAAAGTTACTGGTGGTGGTCTGATTGAAAATAGAAACCAACCTGTTTGCAGATGTACGTTTGTTTAAAACAAGTGATTTTACCACTACGACAAACATCGGGTAGCTTAAGATTTTTATATATAAAGAATTAGTTCAGCTGATTAGAGATTACATCTAACTTTGCATCAATCACCTTCAAGTTGTATCTCTTTGTCTCTGATCTTTGGGAGCACACATTCAGGAGCTCTGTTATTGCCCTGTGGGTAAATTATGAAAATCATTAAATAATATCATGGACACCTTGTTTCATTATTGATAAAAAAATCACATCAAAAGTTAATCAACTCTTCCTCTAAAAAAAGCTAAATTTAAAGACTGGAATTATATTAATGGTGGGCCTACAGCCAATCATAAGACTGAAAATAGAAAATTATCTTCTTTCTTCAGCTCTAAGTAGAGATTTTGTTGTACCCTGTGCTCAGACTTGAAACAAATGGCTGCTTTACTCTGTTACTCAATTAACAACAATATTTTAATTAACATAGAACTTATTGAATTATCTATTATTTCCACAGCAGCCTGACTTGTTACCCATACATGCACACCGAAAGAAATAAACATACTTTTATTCAAAACTGAGTCACCTTATATTTATACCAGGGTTAGAATCCGGTCCCATCATGGTAAATGTTTTCCCAGATCCAGTTTGTCCATAAGCCAGCAAGCAAACGTTGTATCCATCAACACAGGATGTAATTATTGGCTGAGTATCAGCAAAAATCTGGGCAATGAAAATTCCAATAGGTTCACCAAAAAATAATATTTGATACTTCTCCTTTGATAGATAACTGCTGTAATTAATTGTAACTTAAAAACCATGGGCTATTCGTTTCCATTTGTAATTTTGGATGATCCTGTATTTACTTCACACTACAAAATTTTCACACACCATTCGACATAAATAAACACTCACAAAAACTAGTATTGAAATAATAATTGAGTTTAAACGCCCAAACTATGTGTTCTGACCTGTTCTTGTGAAGCTTCTGTTGTGTAAACTTTGTCAAAGGTAAATGTTTTCCTGTTTCCTTCCTGTGTGTTCACCATAATGTCCTGGTCTGAGGGGAAGCTGATGCAGACCTTTGCACGCTCGTCTCGACGAGGCCTACAGAAGACTCGGATGTTACCTCGTAACTCTTGAAACTTTAGGAATGAGTTTAAGCAGGTAATTAATAAATGGAAACTACATTTTTATTAACAGGATTTATGTCTCTTGAAAACTATAGTGTTTATTAAACTGAATGCAAATACATTTATGCATGTGCATTGGCGAAATTAGTTAAAAATTACACTAAAATTCATCTGATAAACTGAAAAACTGCATGCACCCCAGCTGGAAAGTTCTTTAAAAAAAAAGTACCATTCCTTTATTTACATTTTTCACATAGTAACAGATCTTTAATTAAATTAATTAGTTTTAAAAAAATATATTTTTTAGATACACTGGAAAATTTTGCGTGTTAAAAGAAACAAAAATCTAAGTGTGACAAATGGTATTTCAAAAAAAAATAAAAAAAATTATACAAATAATTGTGTATTTCATCTGGAAAAAACAACAAAACAAAACTATTTGGTTTGGTCAGAGCTATGAAGATGTCAACAAACTAAAATATTTTCAAAGAGTTCCAAATTCATTGCAAAGTACTCTCTTAAATGGTAAATTTTACTTTTCAGTAACACCTTGGGTATTGTTGGGGGTAAATTTTACTTAATGTCAGACACCTGAATTGGAAAAAAACAAACAAATACAGTGTAAAATATGAATTTTCTACCTGATTGTATAGGAGTCGACGCTGCAAGGCCTCTTTCTGATACAAGGCCCTCACTTCCTCTAACTCTTGACGGGAACCAACATCAGAACTCTTCAGTTCAGAAGCTGCTTTCATTGCCTAATATACAAATCAAAAAGCCGGCTAATTCTTAGAGATCATCACGTGAGGTCATTTGCGTGTTTATTATAGTTGCAGTAAATTAGCGTTTTGGTTAGGTTGAGGGATACATTTAGTGACAGAATTAACTGGTTGTCTCAACCAAGATGGCGGCCATCGCGGGACGATCTCTAATAATTTACCAAAAAAGCCAATATAATTATCACATCTCTCTGTCTCTTTTACTCAATTTCTCTATTTTTTAATTTATGCACACTCTTTGAGTACCAACAATAAAATTTAGATGTGTGCAATAAATTGTAAACATGTATTACGCGTCTCTAAAAAAAGAAGAAAAAAAAAGGGGACAAGAATGAACTTTTATGGAAACACTGAGATCAGTGAGTAATTACAGTCATTTTCAATTAGGATTAGCTGTGCAGGTACAGCCCCGTATTGATAGACTAAACAGATTTTAAGCTGTGGTTGGCATCATCAATTTTGTTTCCACTGTTACGTGGTAGTGCCGTTTAGTTTCTTTACACCAATGACCTGACCTTGTCAGCATACCAGTTGACCCTGGCACACATTTAAGCCACCCAAAATGAATCTGTATAAATACTGGTGGTATTCCCCACCATCAGCTACAGAGAGGCTCCTAGAGACATGATGCATGACTAGCTTTCCCTGGCATTTGCTAAGTACTAGATAGGGCCCTACTATAGTTAGCAGTAACAGTAATCAAAATCAACACTTATTAAATTTCAATTTTATTCCAGTAATTTAGACTTGTGTTAACAAGTATTACTTTGAGAGTTAGAGATTGTTAGTGTAAGAATTTTAAACTTTTTTTTTGTATGCAGATTTTCTGTATCTTTATTCATATTTTATTCCATGAAATAAAGTACTTTTATTGAGCATTGATTGTCTTCATTTTAGCCCGTAGTGTGCCTAAAATCTAACTGTGTTAGCCCCTTTTCAGATTCCCCTTGACCACTAGCCTGTTCAAATTCATTGAACTCTACAGGGGCGTAACACCACTATTTATTTATTGAGGGCTGCTTTAGTGGAGAACAACAAACTTAAGACGGAAGTTAAAAAAAAACACCTTTGTCTTCTATTAAAAGTTAGAATGAAAATACATATATATCAGGAGTCAAAAAAATTACTATAAGAAAGCAGAGTTTAACATATTGAGATTTGATTGTAGTTTGTTAAAGGGGATGCTAATCTAAGAAAATGTTTTAAAATTTTGAAGAAAAAAAACGACCACGCTTCTTATTTAGGGATGGGGTCAGTAACCAAGTGCCTCCTGAGGCTTCTCCCAGAGTCCTTAAAACTAAAAGACACCTTACCTCTGCTATGATGGCATTGATTGAGCCTATGTTCCTTTGTACATCAATCTTGAGTCGGACGTGTGACTTGTGGAGACTCTTGACCTGTGAATTCAGTTGCTCCAAATCTTGCTCTGTTGCACCGACTGCAGCCACCGCAACCTGACAGAAGACATGGGGTATAATCTTGCATTTACTTGATCTAAATTGATAAATATGGATAAAAAGTAAGCGGCGTTAGCCTTTTTCATATGACCATCCCAGAACTGCTTTCCTTCTTAATGAGGTAAAGTATTTTTTTTTAAACCACACCATTCATGGAACACATGTTTAAGTCATTCATCTCAATTTTAAATAATGGACAATGACAGCTTGGCTATTATGCATTGTTATAGAGAGAAACTGATCAGCAAAAATAAAAATATTTCTTTAAATTACACATTACCATCTAGAGTTACGATATAAAAAATCTACATGAGTAAAATATTGTAAGTTCCTATCATTTAGTCCGCAAACATTCCAAATTTTTAAATGACTAACAGATCAGCTGCCGATAGTTTTCTAAGTAGTGGGTGGGTATTCCATTTTTGGGATGTCGTTGGGTGAGAGTTGCAATGCTAAAAAGAACTACCAACCAAGAGGATAAATACCAACCAAGAGAATAATTAATAAAAAGTTTTAAAAATGTTTTCTCTTTTATTCAATTTTATGGTTTATTAGGAGAGGAAAAAATAGAGCTGTCCCTTTCAGAGTTCATTTCATGGGTCAGTCACATATCAAAGAGTTCATACATGGGTCAGTCAGATATCATAGAAGTCATTCCACAGGTCAGTCATATATCAAAGAGGGCTTCTGCCATGGATGTGATCAGTAGAACAGCCAGTAAAAGTCTGCTTCCACTCGTTACATTTTAGACTAAGTAATTTCATGTTTTGAAAGCTATATGATGTGTTTTTTAACATAAGTAATTTTCTATCAAAATATGCGGTTGATGCAGTCTGCAATTTTTAACAGAAGTTGACTCAGCTGTTTACTGTGTTTTTTTGTTGGCTGAAGAATACTTTTAATGTAAACAAAGATTTAAGTTGTTATTTATGTAGTAGTGTTCTTCGACACTTGTTCACTGAGAAAGGCCACCATCCAAACAGTTTAACGTGAACTTACAGGAGTTTTAGGTCTGGCGGTCTTGGGTCTAGTTGACTGCATGGCCTCCACTTGTCTCTGTGCTGATGTGGCATCTGCGCTTATCATGCTGTATTTTTCTTCCAGCTCTGATAACTGGACATAAAAAATAAAATAAGTTCTAAACAATGCAGATGTTACAATTTTGTTATATACATAATAGAAAACAACAACTATATATGCACTTTGGTTGTGACCTATAAATACAATTTATATTTTCCATAAAAATTACCTGTCTTTCAGCCTCTTCCCTGGCCTTCTTTTCAGATGCTAAATCTTTTTCCTGGAAAGATATATTTACAAAGTAGGAGTTTGACTAAAATATTTAACTAAAAATTATTGTTGGCAATAAAGGATTAAATACAAAGCCCACAGGGAGGCATGAAGATGTTGCCCTAAAATGCATAGAGTGAAAGGAGAAAAAACACACTAAAAGCCTCCTACCTAGTCAGATAGATCCAATAGTGTCATCTGAGGTAAACTATTGTTAATGGAAATGAAATATCCTCTTCAACACCAGGCACAGAAACATTGCCAATCCCCTCTACATACATAGGAGCCAGAATGATCAATACATTGATCGTGGGCCCTTAAGATATAGAAGACAAAGAAGTTTCAAGGATAACTCACCAATTTCTTCAATCTTTGTGTCAGCTCATCTATCTGCTGGTCCTTATTTTGGTCCAGTTTGGCGTCCTTTGATGTGCGTTGTGGCAACAACCAGTCTGCAAGGGGCAGAAATAAGTTAATCCAGTCCATTTATTTTATACAAGCAAGCTAAAAAAAAATGTATACACATATTTTCTAATTAAACATTAATTATAAATTTTAATAGTTAAATTTCATCTCACTTACTTTAATGTAAATGTAATTAATATTTCTTTTAATAATCATTCAATAAAGATTGTTACTGAAAGGGAAATAATTTCTTTTTGCATGTGGTTGAAATAATGTATTAAGGCTTTATGCTAACTGTTGTAATAAGTTTATTTTATCCTGAGTAAAAGAGTTAACACCACAAGGATAAAGATGTAATTTTTTTTTGTCTTTACAGAATTTGTATTAATTATATGAAACTGCTGAAGCCAAATATATTGATAAGCAAAAAAGGAATAAATAAAAATTTTTTTATAAAGTTTTTATTTGCTCCTTTATGGCCAATCTGATATTATTTCAAGCAAGCACAAATGCCATACACAGGCAGCAAATAATATGGTTCTTAGCAAGGCTTGACCAGGAGGATTTTTAAAATAAAAAATTATGAATTTCATTCTCTCTACTATGAGAATATGTTTTTTTTAAAGCACAATGGCGCTCACATTTTTGGGAAAGATGTTATCTCAAACATTGAATGTAAACGCAGAATATTACACGAAGTTGAATTATGGCCAGCTACTGAACTATTAGATGAAACATTTTGGTAAAATTCTAGCACTAATTAGTAATTTAAGACATAATTTTTTATAATAAGGTTTAGGTTCAAGGATTCTTAAGGTTTGCCAATATCAAAATCAAGCATATGAAAAAAGAAAATCCCTTGATGTCAGTTAACAATTGACCATGTACTTTGCTGTGTTTTTATTCAATTCCACTCTTCCTATGGCCTATTTATGACAGAAGTCAAGTCCTCCCCACCCCACCAACTTTTATTTGTGTCAATTGCAAAAAATAAAAATAAACAATTATTTATTTCATCTCCGTAGATTAATTTAGATAGATCCAAAAATACAACTTTCGCATGCACACAATAAACATAGGCAAGTAATAACACATCATCATGATCCTTTGCTCTCATTATTATAATCAAAACTCTTATTATATGGAAATCAGTGGAACAAAAAACAATTAGGTTGCACAGCACACATAAATAAATATTGTAGACAACACATATCTGAATGTCATGCACATTTGAAATTTTTTCAAATTCCTCTTTCACAGCAAAATAGAAACTGACAGTCACAAAATGTGCCCAAGGCAGAGAGAAACATGAAATCACAAACCATTCATTAAATTAATCTAAATTATTAGGATTTATATGATGAGTGAACATATGTATCATGCAATAGTAAAGATGATAATTACAGATGCATAAAAAAGTTTTTTTTAAATTTATGATAAGAGGATGTATTATAGGTTGAGTACAAGCATGGTAGTGATGTGTTGCAAAATGGAATCAAAGTTTTAAAAATTAATCACGCATTGGACAAAAATTGGATTACTTTATAAGCGTTAAGGGCCAAAGTATGGGGAAGGGAAGTTTTCATAGAACACACAAAGAAAATCTAGCATGCAATTATTAATGAATGCTCAACACACAAAAAACACATTTCTTTAACATTACAAAATTTTCTAGACTCTCTACCTGAGGCTGAAATTAAGAAAATAAGTACATTATAATCTCACCCTTTTTAATTTTCTCTTAGAAAACAAAATGAAAATATTTGAAGTGTAATTAAAAATATCTTCAGTTTGTGTTCAATTCATAAGGTTCTTAAACTTTAGGAATGTTTTATCGCTTAAATGTTCAGTTAAAACTTCAAAATAAAACCTTGTTCACATTTAATAATTATATCAGAATATCTTAACTTCTTTTTGTTATAACTTTTTGTTGTAACATCTGGAAAACTGATACCACCAGAGGTACATATGACACAGTTTTAGATCACTACAATAGCCTTATAAGATAGATTATTATTTATTGGCCAAATAATTTAGTGGTTTTTAAAATACATACCATCTCCCTCCAAGAGGAGGTAAGTCCCTATACATTCATCAGGGTTGTAGTTGCAGGCCCTTAACAGTGCTAGTATATCTGCCCTGTCTTTCCAATGTGGTAGGGCTTCCTGTGAGTGAAGGAAATAAAGTAACTGCTTGTTACATGCTCATTATTATTGTTTATATAGAGTTCATTGACACCTGACATCATTAAAATATTTCAAAAGATTGATTCCTTTTGTTCCAGTCCCAGAAATACTTGCTGCTAAACTCTTCTTAAACAAAAAGTAACAACACGATGGCCACCCATAAGATTAAATAAAAAAAATTATTAACACAATAATCTATTCCTAATTGTTCTGAAGTAAGGCAAAAAAAATTTTAAAAGTTGGACAAATCCTTATACATCTAGATTTTTTGCCTTCATAGTCTTATATTTTCCTCTCTATGACCCAGTACTTACCTCTACATGGTCCACCATTTGTTTGACCAAGCTGTGATGTAACTCCCAGCCAATAGGTAGACGCAGCCACTTCCCAGTGCTACGATCAAAAAAGAAGTGAACATAGTGGCGCTCCTGTAAAAAAAAAAGATGGATTTCTTTTGGAAATTTATGTAACTGAAATTGAAGGCCTATGAAAGGAAATTTTTTAAAAGTATATATTATAAATGAGTTATCATTTTCAGTAATCAAATCAATAGCTATAAATTTATCAGTTAAATGAATATTTACTGTATTTATTTCAAGGTTATTTAAACTTGTTTACAAGGATAAATAATTTTACATACAGTGACTCTGTTCAAGTCCTTGATGATTTCAACATCATTTTGGCTTTGAAGAATCTAAACTTTTAGCTTGCTGTAATTTCTTTAGGGGTCAAGTTTTTTAAAAGTTTTTTTAAATGTATCTTATTCATTATGATCTAGAAATTTTAATCTAACTTGGATCCTGACAAAAACTTCACTGAACCATCATCAGAATGAAAAGAATTTGATGGTTGCACCCAGGAGTTTCCTATTTAAAGTAAAGATTTTAGACTAATCCTGAGCCGAAGAAGAAATTGAATAGATGATAAATTTTTTTGTTTACTTCCATAAGATAAGTTTCCACTCTGCCTCGCTTTGGGTGCATGAGGTGACCTTCTCTGTCATCCTCTGCCTTGTTATCACTTGATGCTTGACGTTCTTGACCTTGGTGGGATTGCTTTTTTGGAACAGATGTGTTGTTTAATCATGAGCACAAAAATAAGTATATTAATATATAATAGAAATAAAATCTTTTAAAACTGTTATAAGGTATTACAGACAAATCAGAATATATTTTAGGATTTCTGGTCATAATGTCACAAATATAAAACTAGCTTTAAAGCTATCTGTAACTATTATTTAATTGAGCATCAACACAAAAACCATGGGAATATACTTACAATGTATTGACTATGGTCTAAATTTTGGAAAGTGCCTTCACTGTGCCAGCGTTCTGGGAAGACCTGCCAATCCTGAGAAGATAAGAAAGTGATTAAGTATAACAATTAATAATTTTAAAAGGGTCCAATGAGTTAGGCAGTTCACTATAGAGTGTTTCAATATTAAACTTGATACACGGGTAAATAAATCTAATTGTGAAAAGAAAATTTCAATTATTTCCAATCCTGATTCTGTAAACTTTTAAAAAAGAAAATAAATCTCAGGCAAACTGGTTAGTCTAACAACAAATTTTTGAAAACAATTAAGAATGTTTTCTTAGATATAATCTTACAAAACAAAAACTCCCTTATCTTATTATTTTAATCTGCAAGTTATTTAAGGAAAGCATATTGAAAATAATTAACACTTAACAACAAAGACATACATGAGAGTGCCAGTCATCAAGATAATAGAGTTTAGTTCCCCTCTTGGCACAGATAAACTCCCTTCCATTATTGTGTGTAAAGGTTTGAAATTGGACATCATCATCCTATGGAATAAAATAAATGACAATCAATTGAAATTGACAGATTTGTTGACATAAAAAGGCTCAGAATTTTTTCTAAAAAATTATCCCAATTATTGCTTATATGGAAAATGTTTTTTTTTTAAAAATAAGTTTGCTTTTAAGTTTAAAGATAAATAAAATGCACTCCATGAGAAATTCTGTACAAGCTGAAAGTGAAGCCACATCACCAAGAAAATTACTTAAGCAAGCTGTGGAAGTAGCCAGCCCCCGTAAAAAATGAGTACATAAATTAATAAGCCACAAAAGTAAAAGTAAGTTTTTCTAATTATATCATAGTGGAATGAAATGCATACATTCATATTAAGTCAATTTTATTTTATTAAGGATAAAAAAAAGCATGAGCCTTTGGAAGATTCTCATGTTCAGTGATGAAATAAACCTGAATCTAGGAAAGGGGAGTCATAATATGTTGGGTGAGGTGATTAAACATTTTGAACAGTGTTTCTGCTGAATTCTATCACTTATTAAAACTATGATATAATATATTTAAATATTACAGCACAAATGATAAATATATACGTAAATAGTTTGGAATTAAGAAATAATATTGAGAGTATCCAAAACATGGATAGCCATGCCACCATGAAAAATGTGCTTAAATGTTGTTTCATTTGTGATAAACATGTTATAATGAATATAAACATGCGATACACATTATTGGGGGAGGGGGGGTTGTTGTTTATAACCTTTTTAACAATTATTATATTCTTACTTAACAATGGCTTCAGAAAGATTAGGGATCAGATTTGAAATGCCCTACCCCCAAAACCACATTTATCCATCCATGACTGGTTAAAAAAAAAAAAAATACTGAGGTAAAGTGTTTTGAAAATGCTGATCGGGTAAACATTTCATCATTTCTCACAGTGAAGTTAGTAGCCTTATAAATTTTAGGTTTAACACAAACTTCTCTTCAAGTCATTTTAGTGTGTGCAAATGTGTTTGTCATTATTAAAAAATATTATGTAATAATATACTGCAAACAATTTCTGATTTGGTATGTTATCGGTCCATGGATGTATGGGCACATGAGGAATTGTCCCATTACCAGCAGTCATTATAACCACACTTTATGATAAAGAAACTTTCCTCGTTAGGTGTCAATTTAAATATTCAGGCTTGGATACTGAACTTTTTAACAAATCGACCACAATATGTCAAAGTAAATAACCAAGTATCTCTAACCAGAGAAATAAGCACCGGGGCACCACAAGGCTGCGTTCTCTCTCCTGTACTGTATACAATATATACAAATGATATTCAAAGCTCAAGCAACACCCTTCCAATCTTAAAATTTGCTGATGATACCACGATTGTTGGCTTATTATCTGAAGGAGAAGGCCTATACCGTAACTTAGTAACAAGCTTTATCAATTGGTGCGATGAAAATTTTCTCCAGTTGAATGTCTCAAAAACAAAAGAAATGGTTGTTGATTTCAGGAGGGGGAAACACCTGATTACAGATCTCAACATAAAAAATCAAAATGGGGAGAAAGTGGAGGCGTACAAGTACTTAGGTGTCACCATTAATAATAAGCTAAAATGGCATGAGCACGGCCAAATCCTGTATAAGAAATTCAACCAAAGACTGTTCTACCTCAAAAAACTGTACAATTTTGGCATAAACAAGCAAGTCGTTAACTTATTCTACAGTGCAACTATTGGAAGCCTGCTTAATTTCAGTATTACCTGCTGGTGTGGGAATTCAACGTCTGATATTAAACACTGCTTAAACCGACTAATCAAGAAAGCTAGAAACATAACACAAACTAAACATCTTTCACTTGAAGAACTATTTGAAGAAAGATGTTTTTGCAAAACTAAACACATTTTGGATGATACATCCCACCCTCTTCATCCTAGGTACTTAGGATCGGGCCGTTCGGGACGAATTCTTTCCATCAGGGCGAGGACTGACAGATATAAAAATTCTTTTGTACCCCAATCTGTACGAATTTACCGGTGTGCTTCCTCTGAAGTCACACATCTGAATGAGAACAAATAAGTCCCTGATTTTGCTAAGAGAACTCACTGAATGGCTGTTTGAAATAATTTATTATAAATGTCTAGTGTTCAAATTGTTTTATTTTTGTGCTGAAAATGTATAATGTAATCAAAAAACATTTCCATTTATTTGGATCAATAAAAGAATCTTATCTTATCTTATCTTAAAGGCAATTATAGCCTATAGGGCTATATCTTAATAAAAGAATGATATAACTAATTTTATACTTCATTATCTGTAGGGATGGGTTATTGATTTTAAGTAGTTTATCCCTTCCACACCAAACTAAATAAAACCCAACTGTCAAACTAATCAAAGCTTTGACTAATTCAATTGAAATGGCTTACAAGCATTTAAGAGCCTGAAAAGCCTAACAGAAATCATTTGAACCATATATTTTTAAACATATTTTCAAAGTCCCAAAATTGCAATGCCTTAAATTGCTAATCAAACATGTCATGTTAAGATACTAAAAAACCAGATTTAGGAAATAAACTTTCGGAAAAATTTGCATGCAGTGTGTGACATGAAATTTAAACAAAAAAGGATATATTCATGCCTCTCTTAAAACAACACACAAAGCCAAATTAACACATTACGATTCTGAGTTTTCAAATTAGAAAAATGTGATGAAATTCCAGTTTAGTGTATGCATGTTACATTGACTTTGTGGGATATGTGATGATTGAGATAAAACAAGTTGATTGAAAATTGACTGTGTACAATTTCACTCACTTGCGTCTTCATGTCCTCAATCATTTGCTGCTCACATGCAGCATCGAGGAGAAAATAGGTACATAAATACAAAGTCATTTTTGGTGCTTGGGATTTTGAGGAACATTAAAATATAACTAAACAAACTGTACTGTCAAATTAGTATCTATTAATTAACTGAACAACCAAAGCAAAGTTTTTAACATCTGGGAATTAAGTTATTTAGAGCATTTTCATAAATGTGTTGGATTTATATTGTGGATCTTCAAAAAAAAAAAAGTGATCAAGGAAAAGTAATGGAAAAGAGGTAAATAATGGATCAAAAGTTTGTAATAGTAAAATAATTCCAGTTTAATGATATTCTCATAATACAATTATTTGTATTTCAAAATTATACAAAGTAACAACTTAATATTTTATATTTCTTCTTTCTTAAAAATGGAATAACAAAATGCATTGTGATGGTATTAGTAAAAAGGAAATAAGTTCATAAAAATGACAAAGAGGTCCAAAGTATATTTTAACATTTATATTTTCGAAAAGTAATATTAGAAACATGAAGTTTACTTAAATCCTTTAGTCAAATAAAAGGGTTAAGCCTTGCTATGTGAAGTTCTACCATAAAGATCAATATCTGATCAACATGTCCTTCTTTCATTAACTCCACCCTGATTCCTGTTATCTTCAATAAATCTATTGTCATCATCAATCAACTGTTGTGGTGATGCTAGGAGACGCTGACGTGCGCACACACTGGCAGATCAATAGCCAATTTTTTAATCTGTAATTTCAAAGGTGCCTGAGATGACTGAGTGGTATTGGCATGTTGTGTTATAAGGCAAAACATATCCAGTTGAGTTTCTATAACTCAATAACTTTAACTGATAGGGGAAGAGCTATTCTTATTTTCAATCATAATGTTATTGTATTCTCACAGATGACCAATATAGCATAGTTCTGAAGGTTTACTAATTCCACTGAGTTGAAAACCGTTTGGACAATACAATGGGTTCCACAAACTGCCTGTGTATTAGTAGACCATACTGTATCATGTCACACAAGTCTATATCGGGAGGCTAAGCAATAACAGAAAGAAATAAAAGAAGCACTGCAAATGCCCAAGCAAAGTTTCAAATTTTATGTCTGTGTAAAGTTTTAATGTATGTCAAAAATCTGAAACTTAGAATGAATTCCATACATTTTCTATTCAATAAATTATAAATGTTTTGTTTATAGTATTTAATAAAATAATTAAGAATTCCCAGTAGAAGTCACTATAGTTCATCCCACTATATCAGTTGATGCCCAAAATTGCATTTTTATTTTGCAATGCATGAAGTAAATGTAAAAAACCCACACAATGTGAACATTTGAAATTAACAGAAGATTTTAACAAATTAAAAATTTAATTAGAGATTATATGAAAATTGTATTAAGAAATTAGTAGCAAAATACATCGACAAATCATAAAAATAACATACAGATGAACAATGGATATTCTCCACCAAAACTGATTCTAAATGAAACTTTTTCAGCCTCTTTGACTTTAGGTTGGCAAAAACAAGTATCCATGATCACATGCAGCTATGCTATATGAGCCATGATCACATGCAGCTATGCTATATGTTCCATGATCACATGCAGCTATGGTATATGTTCCATGATCACATGCTGCTATGGTATATGATCCATGATCACATGCAGGTATGGTATATGTTCTTTATAATGCTATAAAGTCTGTCAAATACTTTTTATGATTTCTGACAACATTTAAAATAATTTGTATTGAAGGGCACAAACTATTTTCTCAATGAAAGTTTTTTTTAAATAAATGCACAGGCCCCGGACAAGTGTTGGCAAAATAACAGCTGAAATTTTGTTAATCAATGTTTTATGAATGCTGCCAATCTCAATCTCCGGTATGCATGTTTTGACAGTACTACTTCTTTGTGGTGGTTACACTTTGTGATGATACTGTCCTACTGGGTGATAATCATACTTTTCGTGATAAAATGATTGATGGCGATTGTGATAGTCAAGAGGACCAAATGAAAAGAGATAGATATATATTTCATTGAGTATATGAATCTACATAAAACTGATAAATCCTATTCCAGGGATCTTTCATGTCCCCACACATTGCTTTCATCTCCCCACACACTGGAGTGGGATTTAATAGCTTTAGGGATACAGATCTGAGGAGCACTGCCCACATTGAAGCAATCCATTATAAATGTTTATATTTTTACAAGCCAAATCATAATGCAAGCCAAACTCACCTTTACCCATTCAGGATCCTAAATTAAGAAGGAAAGATTCACAATGACAGACTATAAAACTCTTCAGATCAATTTTATATTATCTTTTGTTTATTTCTATATCTTTAATTAAATTAATGGCTTATTGGATTTATAACTATGATTGTCCATTTAAAAAATATAGTAACAGTAAAAGAAACCTAAACGTGATCTTATCTTGTCCCCAGTAAATGTTTTTTTTAATAATAGCATTTAAAAATATAAATATCAGTTGCAGTGTATGGGTTGCAAAAAAAAAGTGGAGCTATTCCCAGGCAATGATTATGTTTTGTGTTTTTAAAACCCACATAATTTGATATGCTTGAAGAAGTTGATCTCTAGGATGAGAGCAATTTAAGCGCTGTGGCAATTTTTTATTTGGTGATGACAGTAGGGGTCAGGCATCACATATGAAACATAGATAATTATGCTGGGCAGTATTCTTTTTAGAAATGAACTTGATCAATGAAAAACATTTATTAGGTTGGAATTTATCTTGAGTTGATGATTTTCCATGTTTCAAATATCAAAATAGATGTCATTCAAAGTAATATTTTTTAATTGCCTTTTTTTTTAACCCTTGAGGACTTGGTAACTTAAATGTGATGTTAACACAATAAAACAAGTTTGAATAAACGTAATATTTGCTGTTAGAGCTGGATGGGCAGATTTGGATAATTTGCTTAAGCAGTTGTTAGCATTCAGCTATTATAAAATTCCATCACCAAAACATTGTAATAATTTTGAGGGATTAAACCTTAATTTTGCGTGTTTATATTTTTATGTAGCGCTTAGTTCATTCAAACTACTTGCCTACAAAATATGTTTACCTGTAGGAACAAAAAAGCAACAAATCACATGGTGGTTTATTTCTGATAATCCTTAATTGCTTTAAAAAATATAAACGTGTTCTTAATTAGAAACAAAACAACAATAACTATAACTATGTATAACATTGAGATAACTAGTTGGAATAGAGAGATAAAAATCAAATGTATGCAGCCACATTTTTCTGTAGAGATTCCAACAAGACTATCCAATTTTCAAAAAAGCGTGCATGTGAACAAACTTTTTAAACTTCACTTGAATGCCCCTTCCAGACAAAACACAGCAACTGACCATAAGGGTTGGACTACGGTAAGTGATTTTTACATGATTCCCACAACAAAAGCAATGACCACAAGTCAAGTGCCCACCCTGGGCATCGTCATTTTGGGTCCCACTGTGCCTGGTCCAATATTTCGACCAAACCTTTCCTTAGCATAGCAATCAGCTGATGAGTAGGATATTTTCCTTTTAGTTCAAATAATGCCATAGATGAAATCACACACAAAATTATTTTGAATTTTAAACAATCATTTCGCTATTGGAAGTCACTTTCCATACCTTAGGCTACAACACAGTACTAGAGTAAAAAATAACAGGAGAAACCAGTGAAATTCTACTTCTAGGATAGGAGTGATGTCATGGAAAGTTGCTATAGTCATAAAATATACATTCATATAAATTTGTTTCGTAATTATATCCTAAGATTCAAAGATGAAATTCTCTGCTCAATCATTACATTTTGAAATATTTATAATATTAAGTTTTGAATACTAAGAAGAATTTTTTTTTTTTTAAAAAAGGCTTGCCTAAAGAAGTTTTTGATTAGAAGAGACAAAAAGGAGAAAGAAAAAGTGTGGAAAAAATTTATTAAATTGGAATAGTCAGGAAAAGAAAATTGACAAATGTATGGAAAAGCTACTTCATGGTGTTATGTTTAGAGATAAACACAAAATAAGTGTAATGAAAACCAGTAGATTGTTTAAAAACTTTGATGTAAGCTAAGTTTTAAAAATCCACCAAAAGACATTTGAAAAATAAAAATAAAGATAGAACGCTTTCCAGTTACCTTTGATGATGACGCCACATCTTTTGCCGGCAGATTGGACTTATCATCCTTTCATTTTTTTTTTTTTACAGAGCAGCATTAAATAGAGATAATTGAAATAGTGAATTTAGGAAGGATAAAATAAGGAATACAGTTTGAATTTTAGTGTAAGAAAAATTATTAATCTTTATAAAATAGGTGGTCTGAGGTCAGCTGAAGCAATAAAGAAAATATTATTTTTTAAATTACCAAAGGGGCGCTACGTCGCTGGCCATCACGAGAGGTTGCAGCAGCCGCCTGGCCATGTTGTAAGGAGTTGCTGTGGTTCGTCGCATGGCGAGCGTATCGGTTTCTGTTACCTTCATCACGTGACCGAGCCTCCCTTGAAGCTGAGAGGGGAAAAAATATTTAATTAAATAAAAGGTTAATATCTGACTAGATTTTAAGAAAGTACTTATCTGTGGAAATAAAAAAGGAGTCTCTATAGTAGGACATCGGATTTGGGTAAGCAAAATATGAGATCTCTATAAAAAGACATCAGATATTGTTAGGCAAAATCGGATATGGTTGGGCAAAATAAGAGATCTCTTTAAAAAAGCATCAGATATGGTAAGACAAAATAAGAGATCTCTTTAAAAAGGCATCAGATATGGTTATACAAAATAAGAGATCTCTATAAAAAGGCATCAGATATGGTTAGGTAATGTTTTGATGCCTTAGACATTAGTCATGGGAGGTGTAGAAAAAGTTGAATGTTATTTTTTGGGAAAGTTCAAGGAACATAGGGAGGCGGTATTTAAAATTTTCAAGCATGAATTGAAGGCACGGCTTCTGCTTGGGTTGCATTCTAGCAAACTTAGTACACCACAACAAGAGTGGGAATGAAATTACTTCTGTTTAATTTAAAATGAAAGTCACATCATAACTAAAGCCGCCACTGACACAGTAATATGTCATCCCCAAAACACGTCTTAAAACAAGAAATTAATTTCCTGAACATTCACAAAACAGCAAACACACATGCTGAATGGGTCGAGTCGCAGAGGGTACAGACTTACGCTGTGGGGTACGGGAACTCATATTCCCTGACCTCCCCTGGCCGGGGGCCTGGACCTGGACTTCCTGAAAGTTTCCTCCCCTGTTTGATGTTCCTTGCGCTCTCCTCGCTGTGCCTGGGTTACTGGATGTTTGTGGTGGTGAATCTTTCTTCGATGCCCCACTGCCCATCACACCTGGGCGAAGCTGCAATAAAAATAAAATACTCAGTTTAAAGGTTTGTTGATTCAAGTCAGGCAGCTTCCACTGCGGAGACATTTTAAGGTTTCGATAATTGTTATTATCTTGTTGTTTTTTTTCCTTCATTTTTTTTTTCAACCTTCATTCTAAGCATCTACTGCAAGAATTTCAGATATGAACAGGCTTCTTCTTGATATGCCTTTTAGCATGAAACATAATATGATCATACCAGATTGGCAGTGTGATTGCAGCCCGTGGAAACAACCCCCCCCCCTCCCAGAGCCCCGTGATAAACTTACATTGAAAATATTGAAAGTAATCATATTTATAGCAAGGGTCCTTGGAGCAAAGTTTCAAGGACCCCAAACAAAACATGCATTCAAGTAATGCACTTTAAGAGAATCCCAATTAGTGCTCCACCCCCACCCAACACAATTTTTTCCTTCCCCCTGAACTATATTAATATTCTGATGACCCACTCGCAGATTTATTTCAACAACTATTTCAGAAAAACAAAAGAAAATATTACGCAGCAAACGCACTTGCGATATTTAAAAAAAAAAAAGGAAAAAAAAAAAGAATCTCATTTAGCGCAGTTATTAGGAATTTTATTGCTTGAAATTAGTGTCATCACATTTCCTTCATCTTCCCCTTAAAAAAATGGAAACAGACATGATTTTGGGGGTTGGGGATGGAGCTGAAAATTTGACAGAATGTGTTGCCATCGGTAACGAGTCTATGTGCCAAGTTTCAGCTCGATCCGTTGACGGGAAGTGGGTCAATTAGGTCGTCCGAAGGTCTTGCAGCCAGCCGCAAACAAAAAAGAAGTTAATATAAAGAACTAGATATAGCCCACCAAACATTGGCGGTAGCAATGCGTGAACTTCCCATGTACTAAAGTTACTTGACAAAAACGTGAACTCAAGTTACGCACATTTAAGAATGCCAATTTTGCTACCGCCATGGGCGCCCGCAGGTAGGGGCAAGTTGGGGCACATGCCCCCCCCCCCCTGGATTGATTGGATACAAAAAATTTAGACAAAAATAGACAAAAAATGTATCTACGTGAACTCAAGTTACTCACATTTAAGAATGCCAATTTTGCTACCGCCATGGGCGCCCGCAGGTAGGGGCAAGTTGGGGCACATGCCCCCCCCCCCTGGATTGATTGGATACAAAAAATTTAGACAAAAATAGACAAAAAATGTATCAAAGTAAAGAGAAAATAAAGAGAAAGTAACTAAGCTGATGTCCTGTCCGTTCGTTTACCATACAAATACGCTACAGTAAATTAAAACTATATTAAAACATTACTAAAAATTTTTTGCTCCCCCCCCCCTGGAAAGTTAATCGATATTTTTGCCTCCCCCCCCCCCCCTAGAAAGTTTTCTGCGATTGCCCATGGTAACTGCACACTTTTTATTTCAGGCTCATGAACTATATTAATAGTCTCATGTCCCACGCACTTTTAAATCGAATATTTTTGACACAATAGTTAAATACGAAAAGAAAATATTACGCACCAAATGCAATTGCGTTATTAAAAATAGATATATATCATTTAGCGCAGTTATCGGGAATTATATTTTGCGCGCTAGTGTACTCATTATTGAACCACACTCTGGCGTATCTATATATAGCCTGCGTGGTGTTATTTGACCTTTGCTGTCGAATTATATATATATATATAGATTTTTAAAATTAAAAGAATCGTCTCTGATTGAACTGAAACCTTGTACTCTTGCCCCGCCCCCTTCCACCCCCACCCCCGCCATAAAACTACAACACTTTATGACCAGTAGGTCACCAAATGACATCCACTGACCATTGAGTGATCTCTGCGGGTCAAATCTTGAATCTCAATTTTAACCCACATCCTGATATGAAACTGAGTTGAAACTTTGTACACTTAACCCGCCCCCTCCCCCTCCGATGGCAATACGATTCTTCATGGTCAGTAGGTCACCCGTGACCTCCACTGACCCATGGGTGACCTCTTTGGATACCCCAGGAACGGAAAGTTATAGGGACATCGGGGTACCCACTACAGCGTTTCCTTGTGCATGGTTACTCGCTCCCGACAAAATCAACAATGACAACAATTCCCCCCCCCCGACACACGCGCACAGAAAGGTCACCTCTGACCTTTCACCTCTATTCCGATTTCATCTACTTCCTGATGTCCTATTGAGCCAGAAAAAACTTCTAGGACGAAATTTTTCACACACATGCCTACTTTCTATGGACACATTCTTGACTCAAAGTACACAATGAAACAAGATAACAATACTTTTTAAAAAGCACGCTCTCCCAATGTGTTAACAAGTTTGAAATAAATGCCCCCCCCCCCAACACTGTGATTTGACCACAACAGCGTGGGGGAAGAGGGCATGAGATCAATGTTCTTTTGGAAATAACAAAGACTTGCACGCAATGGTATCGCTAATTTCATTCTACTTGTCAAGATCGCAATCCATGGAAGCATACAGCAGGAGTGGAAGGAAGTTGTGAGAACTCACATTTTCATGATTAAATAACCTGTAGCACTATTGTGTCACACAGTGGGACTGTCACACAACACTTTCGCTTTCTGGAAGCAACGCGAAAGTAAACATATGACAACATTGTATTTGTCAAGTCATATCACAGCATTGTCTTTGTCAAGTCATATGACAACATTGTATTTGTCAAGTCATATGACAAAATTGTATTTGTCAAGTCATATGACAACATTGTATTTGTCAAGTCATATGACAACATTGTATTTGTCAAGTCATATGACAACAGTGTATTTGTCAAGTCATATGACAACAGTGTATTTGTCAAGTCATATGACAACATTGTATTTGTCAAGTCATATGACAACATTGTATTTGTCAAGTCATATGACAACATTGTATTTGTCAAGTCATATGACAACATTGTATTTGTCAAGTCATATGACAACATTGTATTTGTCAAGTCATATGACAACATTGTATTTGTCAAGTCATATGACAACATTGTATTTGTCAAGTCATATGACAACATTGTATTTGTCAAGTCATATGACAAAATTGTATTTGTCAAGTCATATGACAACAGTGTATTTGTCAAGTCATATGACAACAGTGTATTTGTCAAGTCATATGACAACAGTGTATTTGTCAAGTCATATGACAACAGTGTATTTGTCAAGTCATATGACAACATTGTATTTGTCAAGTCATATGACAACATTGTATTTGTCAAGTCATATGACAACATTGTATTTGTCAAGTCATATGACAACATTGTATTTGTCAAGACATATGACAACATTGTATTTGTCAAGTCATATGACAACATTGTATTTGTCAAGTCATACGTCATCACTGTATTTCACGAGGGACCCACGTTTTTTTTAAAAAGTCATGTGACTGTAACAACTCGGAAGTCATGTGACTGTAAAAACTGGGAAGTTTCGGGAGACATTTATGTGACACTTTCTAACACAATTTTAGACAAGCCTGTTGAAAAAATATATATTTAAAATACTGGTTTATTCTCGGGGTGTGTGCTGTGTGTTGTGTGCTGTGTGTTTTGTGCTGTGTGTTGTGTGATGTGTCCTGTGTGTTGTGTGCTGTGTGCTGTGTCCTGTGTGTTGTGTGCTGTGTGTTGTGTCCTGTGTGTTGAAAAGTCTAAATGAATGTCCGTCATGATAATATTTGTTTACAAACAATTCGTTGTAATGATCTGACATGCCCCCTACTTTGTTCAGTGCATTAATAGGAAAGTATATTTTTAATGCTTGACCTTTCACAGAGGTTCGCGCAGTATCAAGAAGTCGACACACATCATTGCTCTAGATATTCGGAGGTTCCCACTAAAAAAAAAAAAGCAGTATGTCAGAGTTGCATAGAAGGACGATCGCTTTACGGGTTCGCAATGTTGGATGACAGCAACAGTCGGCGGAAAATCCCACAAATGAATTCACGGTCGCTGATCGATACAGTTAAAGCCGCGTTCGCCTGCAGAAAGTCATTGATGTCCCCCTTGTGCCTAGGGAGACTTTGAAACTGTTTTATTTATGGTCCAACGTTACAACCTGGCGCGGTGATTCTCAAAATTACGCTGGGGGGGGGGGGGGGGGGGCAGAATTTCAAATCTCAGCGCTGGAGTTGGTGTAATATTTAGCGTCACTGACATCCCTCCCCCCACACACACACACACCACAAACCCGAATTTAGGAGTTTGACTCCTACATATATCATTTGAAAAAAGGGTGAGGGTGGGTGGGCGTGATTCTTTTCGAATTAAAAACGAGAAGAGGTAGTTCTACTGTTTCCGGTATACCCACATGTTTCAAATAATATACCCAGAAGCGTTTAAATATTCAGCGTAAAAGTTCGCACATCCAGGGCATTAGCACCCCCCCCCGCCCCCTTTTCCACCACCACCAACTTTCATACTGTGAATAAAATAAATCATTGAAAAGTCAGCGGATCGACACAATCCAAACGATTCCCATGTGCCCTAGATCTGGTGTCAGTTGAAAAAGTAAGATGGAGAAAAAAAAACTGTCTGCATAACTTAAGTACCGGTAGCTCGAGTTTGTTATGTCCCAGGCGGACACTGAGTCTGCCACTCTAGGACAGTGAGTCTGCCACTCTCGGACAGTGAGTCTGCCACTCTCGGACAGTGAGTCTGCCACTCTCGGACAGTGAGTCTGCCACTCTCGGACAGTGAGTCTGCCACTCTCGGACAGTGAGTCTGCCACTCTTGGACAGTGAGTCTGCCACTCTTGGACAGTGAGTCTGCCACTCTTGGACAGTGAGTCTGCCACTCTTGGACAGTGAGTCTGCCACTCTTGGACAGTGAGTCTGCCACTCTTGGACAGTGAGTCTGTCACTCTTGGACAGTGAGTCTGCCACTCTTGGACAGTGAGTCTGCCACTCTTGGACAGTGAGTCTGCCACTCTTGGACAGTGAGTCTCCCACTCTTCACCCAGAAAAACCCAAAACGATATACGGCAAACTTTACACAACTGTGGGGGACGGGGCAGATGGGATTGACTTAACCCAAGGATATGAAATCACATATTATATAGAATAGAGGAGTAGGAATGAAAATTGCTGTAAGCCCAGATCATGAGGTGAAGAGGGGGGGGGGGTGATTATGGGGAGGACGATAGGGGAAAGTGGCAATCTAAAGGGGGGATTGGTTGAGGGTAAGGGACGAGTAGTAGATGGTCAAGGGGCGAGTGGTAGATAGGCAAGGGGCGAGTGGTAGATGGGAAAGGGGCGAGTGGTAGATGGTCAAGGGGCGAGTGGTAGATGGTCAAGGGGCGAGTGGTAGATGGTCAAGGGACGAGTAGTAGATGGGCAAGGGTTTTATGAGCAAAGTCTATGAGGGTGACGGGCGACTCCATTCACAAGAAACTGTAGAATTAAGGGGAGAGAAGAAACAGTAGGGGAAACAACACAAGGCGTAAGGTTTTTCCTTTTAATGTAATCAACACAAGGAGTATTTTTAGAAATTGTCGTCTTTTGATGACAGCTGGGATGAACAATAGAAATCTTAAGTACAAGGTCAGCTGAGTTGGTCAGTATATGAACGACGAAAAATGTCTGGTGTAGGATCCACGTGATAATAGAGTGAGGGAAATTGTGGGGGGCAGGTGGAGAAAGGTCACGTCACCTCGACAAGGAGAGAGAGAGAGAGAGAGAGAGAGAGAGAGAGAGAGAGAGGGGAGGGAGGGAGAGAGAGAGAGAAAGAGAGAGGGAGGGAGGGAGAGAGAGAGGGGGAGAGAGAGAGAGAGAGAGAGAGAGAGAGAGAGAGAGAGAGAGAGAGAGAGAGAGGGGGGGGAGGGGGAGAGAGAGAGAGAGAGAGAGGGAGGGAGGGGGAGAGAGAGGGGGAGAGAGAGAGAGAGAGAGAGAGAGAGAGAGAGAGAGAGAGAGAGAGAGAGAGAAGGACAAGAAGTGGAAAGAAAAGTTCAGAACAGAGATACACGGAATGAATCTGTCCCATGCACCACTAGGATTGAAATAATCATGATATTTCCCATTTGGCCCAGGCACCACTAGGATTTACACAATCATGATAATTAACATTTTTCGGCTTACTGACCACGTGTGATTTGGCTCACACACAATCACATACGTTTACACACATATTAAACATACATGGGAGCACTATTTCATACACTGCCATACAGACTCATAAAATAAGGCGGGAAAACAAAGCCTGGGTACAGCGGAACCCTTGTACAGAACACCCCGAAATCACGCGACAGCACTGTTAACGTGATGTGACTGGTATAGAGCACCATGCAATAACGCGACAGCACTGTTAACGTGATGTGAACCCTGGTATAGAACACCAAGCAATAACGCGACAGCACTGTTAACGTGATGTGAACCCTGGTATAGAACACCATGCAATAACGCGACAGCACTGTTAACGTGATGTGAACCCTGGTATAGAACACCCGGCAATAACGCGAGAAGCACTGTTAACGTGATGTGATTTAATGAGGACCCCAATATTCGCCTTTTAGTGAGTTCCTTTGTGTTTTGTTCTGGGATTTGACCAGCCAGTGCCAACTTCCTGGCCACACTAAAAGATCGATGACAAAAGTAGATTTTGAAATGATTACTAAACGTTGGTGGTTGTATTTCAATCAACACCCACGCCACCCCCCACCCCCCCCCACGCCCCACACCCACCCAAGCCACGGTTAGCCCGCACATTGAGTTAAGAATTTATGATCAGAGCTAAATAAAACCACGTCTTTCAAGTCTTACAGGCCCTGCCTGCTACAGTACACGAGACGAGAATATAACACTGGGTGGCACACCCGGGTTTACTATAACAATGAATGACGTAGGCAGCGTGTAGCCTTTGAAGGCATTTATTTATAGTCTACCATTTAAATAACGCAGATCTTATGGGGCCGGCCTGTGTCAATAGACAACGTAATACCCTCTGGTGATGCACAATTGGCCAGATCTACACACAAAAAAAACAAAAAAAAACAAAAAAAAAAAACGTTGATCTTGACCAGCGGTTCGCGGGGCAGTACCCCCCCCCTTGGGGGAGAGGGGGGTGGTGTCCGATGAAGATTTAGAAACTTAAAAAGCAGAAAGGCGACACAAATAATTTAAAAAAAAAACAACAACAACAAAAAAAACAAATTTAATAAGAAATCACATTATGTCAAAAATAAACCACCACTGAAAGAAAAAATCAGTTTGGGCTTCATCAGATGAAATGTTATGCATATATGTCACGTTAGCTTAATTTCAATTGTGTTATTTTTTACAAAATAACATAACGTACAGAATTCAAATTTTGAGTTGTTACAACCTTCCTCTATGCTCGTCAGTTGTAGGGGGACGAAAGCAGGTTTATTTGCATTTATTTTAATTAGCAAGGGGCCATCCATTTAATATGTGGCAAGGGGCCATCCATTTAATAGGTAGCAAGGGGCCCTCCATTTAATAGGTAGCAATGGGCCATCCATTTAATAGGTAGCAAGGGGCCATCCATTTAATAGGTGGCAATGGGCCATCCATTTAATAGGTAGCAATGGGCCATCCATTTAATATGTGGCAAGGGGCCATCCATTTAATAGGTAGCAAGGGGCCATCTATTTAATAGGTAGCAATGGGCCATCCATTTAATAGGTAGCAAGGGGCCATCCATTTAATAGGTGGCAATGGGCCATCCATTTAATAGGTAGCAAGGGGCCCTCCATTTAATAGGTGGCAAGGGGCCATCCATTTAATATGTGGCAAGGGGCCATCCATTTAATAGGTAGCAAGGGGCCATCTATTTAATAGGTAGCAATGGGCTCTCCATTTAATAGGTTGCAAGGGGCCCTCCATTTAATAGGTGGCAAGGGGCCATCCATTTAATATGTGGCAAGGGGCCATCCATTTAATAGGTAGCAAGGGGCCATCTATTTAATAGGTAGCAATGGGCCATCCATTTAATAGGTGGCAAGGGGCCATCCATTTAATAGGTAGCAAGGGGCCATCTATTTAATAGGTGGCAAGGGGCCATCCATTTAATAGGTAGCAAGGGGCCATCTATTTAATAGGTAGCAATGGGCTCTCCATTTAATAGGTGGCAAGGGGCCCTCCATTTAATAGGTGGCAAGGGGCCATCCATTTAATATGTGGCAAGGGGCCATCCATTTAATAGGTAGCAAGGGGCCATCTATTTAATAGGTAGCAATGGGCCATCCATTTAATATGTGGCAAGGGGCCATCCATTTAATAGGTAGCAAGGGGCCATCTATTTAATAGGTGGCAATGGGCCCTCCATTTAATAGGTGGCAAGGGGTCATCCATTTAATAGGTGGCAAGTGGCCATCCATTTAATAGGTGGCAAGTGGCAATCCATTTAATAGGTAGCATGGGGCAATCCGTTTAATAGGTAGGCACTGAGGAGTGAGTGGGTGTGGATTTTGGAGATTTTGTGTACGCGTGGTTGGGGGGGGGAACTCGGAAGAAAGTGCGTACATTTATTCAAAACTTCTACAATAATCATCCTGAAATTTGGTCAGTCCAAATAAAGCCTATTTATATCTCGAGTGCTGTAAAAATATCCCGCAATGCTTTGTAGGAATTATCGTCATAAAGATGCAACGTGTTTTCACAAATGAACTCAAGACGATTTTGGCGCCCCGTGTGACCACCCTATTTGCCCCATTCTAAGGCTCTGCCCGAGGGCAGTGTGGTACCCAGAGAGACGCAAATTATGAGAACCACTGGACTGGCCAAACAGTCCGCAGTGTAAACCCATCACATTTTTATTCTGTGACGTCACAATATCAATAATTTTTGTTATTTGGTTGTTGGTTTTTTTTTGGGGGGAGTGTGTCGAAAGCTTCTTGTACATCTGCATTGGCGGAAAAGGGAAAAAAAAAAGGGGGGGGGGGGTCTAAAAAATAATGGTGCGGGAAAAAAAAAAGGGGGGGGGGGCTCTAACAAGTACTCGTGCGGCAAAAAAAACTGTGGGGGGAGGGGTGGGTTAAAATTAGACTTTTTTGCATATGTACTAAATGGGTGGTTCCCAACAACACATGTATTTTTGTGGTGAGTTTTGTTTGAACATATTTTGTACTGCATTGGCAACGATTGTTGGATTATAGCAAGTGAATTAAAGAAGTAGAGCTAACATAATGGAATTATTGTCATGTTTATTTATTTTATTAAACTACTCTTTATCCGTGGTGGTGGACAAAAAAAAAGTGGGGGGGGGGGTGTTCAGACATGGTTTTGAAATGGAGAGGAATCCCTGCACCACTACAAGATTGCCACACCTTCCACTATTTCTCCGATCACGTGTCGACACATGTGACCCAACTAAATTATTAAGAAGTTTTATTAAACTACTCTTTATCCGTGGTGGTGGACAAAAAAAAAGTGGGGGGGGGGGGTGTTCAGACATGGTTTTGAAATGGAGAGGAATCCCTGCACCACTACAAGATTGCCACACCTTCCACTATGTCTCCGATCACGTGTCGACACATGTGACCCAACTAAATTATTAAGAAGCATGCAACAAAAATGTGGTCCCCTGACATACATAATTAAAAAGTCCATCCATCGACAAAGTCCTGATTGGACGACATATCCCCCTCCCCCCCCCTTTTTTTTTCCATAGCGTAGGAATTGTGGGCGGTCAACCAATGGTGGCAATTTTTCTATACATTAAGTGAAGACCCAATCAGATTCATAATATCCAATGAGAGTCATAAGACCCAATCAGAGACATAAGACCCAATTAGATTCATAAGATCCCATCAGAGACATAAGACCCAATCAGTCATAAGACCCAATCAGAGTCATAAGACCCAATCAGAGACATAAGACCCAATCAGATTCATAAGATCCAATCAGAGTCATAAGATCCAAGAGTCATAAGACCCAATCAGAGTCATAAGACCCAATCAGAGTCATAAGACCCAATCAGAGTCATAAGATCCAATCAGAGTCATAAGATCCAATCAGAGTCATAAGATCCAATCAGAGACGTAAGACCCAATCAGAGACATAAGACACAATCAGAGACATAAGACCCAATCAGAGACCTAACAAAAACAATTTAAGTCATGGAGCTAAACTGATGATTGGAAAACGAGGATCTCAAAATAAAGAAGTCTATAACTGACTAGTTTATTAAGAATATCTTGATTTTTGAATCACAGACATCATAAATTGTCCCAGAGATCAAGAAACGAAAGCGCATTGTACTGATGTTGATGACTGATGCACCACAAAGGTATTGCCGACACAGATTCAGCAACAAATCCCCCAAATTCCTAGGCCCTAATCCATTTTCTGACACGGGATGGGAACTAGTTTGGGGTTGGAGGTGGGGGGAGGGGAGGGGTGTGTGTTCCGGATACAGGATAATTCCACCAGAGCCTACAATTGTAATAATAATGGCGCACATGCGTATTGTCTGGTCGCATTCAAATCATCGAACTGTCGTACACAAAATAGTGGACAACACTGAATTGAAAAGAAAAACCTCAAACTCCAGGGTAAGATCGAAGAGACCAAAATCATTATTATGGGCGGGAAAGGTAGGGAAGGTGGGCAATTAAATTAAAAAAGGGAGGGAGGGCGCGTTTGGACGGACGGTCCGAAGTCGATATGTTTCTCTCCGAATCTGTCGTTAATTTTTTAAAAATAGGATCGATTGAACGGATTTCAGCTATCCGTAATTATGATCGAACGGTTGGGCAGCTCAAGTGTGAAGTGCGGTTTAACTCCAAGGAGGCAAAGAAAACATTTTAAAATGTCACACTATACGTAGGGTGCCACTTAAGAGTTATAACTGCGGGAGTTATGGGGGGGGGCAGGGGCTGTCCCACTGTTAAATATACAAACTATACAAATAAAATTAATATTAACATACTAATGGGGTCAATAATCCACCCCCAGCCCCCTCACTTTAATCAAATCAAAGGACCACCAACACCCGAGGTGACTGTAAGACCAATGGACAACACAAGATGTTTTGCCCAATGGACAACACAAGATGTTTTGACCAATGAACAACACCAGATGTTTTGACCAATGGAAAACACAAGATGCTTTGACCAATGAAAAACACAAGATGGTTTGACCAATGGAAAACACAAGATGGTTTGACCAATGGGAATCCACAAGAAATTGATGGACCAATGGGGAAACCACAAGAAATTGGTGGACCAATGGATTTGATGCATACGGTGTTGCATGCCAAGGAATACCAGGACGTCAGAGGAGCATTTTATTTTCGGTTATCTCATCATACTATGGGTAAATGATGAGTTACTTTATGAGATTTAGTTGGGTGCCAGGCCCCTGATTGTTTCACACCGTTTGTCTCAAATCTTGGCGAAGTCTTCTCTGGCATTGTTTTCTTACCATTTCCCATAGCACTAAAAAAACATTAAAAAAAAAAACAACAACAAAGAAAAAAAACAAGCCAATTAACCGAAAGATCATAATTTAGCCATACTGGAGAGAAAAGCTACAACGGGCCGATTTGAATCGATCTGTCTGCCTCTTTACACTAACCTATTCAAATAAAGTCATGTCCAATACAGGTGACAAAACGTGATTACACGAACGCGTGTCCCATTATCATGGTTACCATCACAAACGCTATGACTCGATTGGTGAACAGTAGTGAACACCTATTGAAGCGGTGAAATGCAGGCAATAAGGCAATGGGTTGGAGAGTATAGCAGTGAAATGATGCACTGTGGGTTAGCGGATGAGAAGATGACAATGGGTTGGAGAGTTTATCAGCGAAATGATGTTCTATGGGTTAGCGCATGAGGCGAGCATGTGGTATTTTAGGCCTAAATACGTAATTTATTTTAATGTAGAGCAATAATATAAAATATGTCAGGATATCTTATGCTTAATTCGTATGATTCAATGGATGTACATCCCCCCCCCCCTTTTCTGAACTATGCAGCCCTAATTACCGATTGACAAGGCCCAGTCTCACTAATCTATGCACCGGCGTTCATAATCAAATCTGGACACCTCAAAACACAAAACCCGAGTGCCATAATTTGAATAATTCAATATCGAGATGATTGACAGTGACAATCGGTCACCGACAATGACATAGGTGGTCACTGCGGATCAGTTACATCAGATGGCGGTTATCCAAACATGAACACCAACCAAATCCATAAAGAACCGAGAGTGCATCCACAACAGTGACGGCTACCCCCCCCCCCTGAGTTACCACCCGTGATTTCTGTTTCCCGTCACACGCCTGAACTGGGCGTGCGCACACCACGGGGAGCAGCAAAGAAACGGAAAAGAAAACAGAAGAAACAAAACAAAAACAAACGAAAGGAGGTCGACTGTATGTGATCAAAATGTCTTGAACTTCATTTTCCACTAATCGCACATGCTGGTTAGAACTTAACAGAGGCAGATTCTTGTACGTTGAAGGTTTAAAGAAAATATCTCAACAATGAGGAAAAAAAACTCGCAAAGGTGGAGACGCCACGACAAAGACCCGGAGAAACCATGACAAATAAATATCGTAGGTTGCTTGAACAAAAATATATTTTTTTTAAAGTTTCCAATCGATTTCAATCGATGCTTTGAATTCTGATTGATTTTATTGTTTGCAACTCGATAATCGAATACGGATCTATGGAGACAGACGCAAGATCTTTCCACTCAATAACCTCCCTTATCAGCCCTAGCACATCAGCTGTGGTAGAGTGACTAAGGGAAGGTGGGGTGGGGAAGCGGCACCCTAGTCACTAGCTGGATTTTAAAGAAAAAATCTGCTTTCTTGCAAATAACGCTGAGAACAAAGGAACCGTGGCAGCGAAAAGGATTTAAGGCTTTGGGAAGCCATTTTCTTTAAACCGAGATATGCCAGACTTTCTGTAATCCTAAAGTTGCCACAGAAAACTATATTTAACTCCACCACTGTGCAAATATCAAATATGTAGCTTACCTTTCATTTTCCCAAACATTTCCTTAAAAGAGTGTGTATAAAAGATTAAAATATTTTCACAAAAAATGTAAAGGCCCCCACCCACCCTAAAAAAAAAATTACTTTAATACTCATATAATCTCAATAAAGTCTAAAAATGATGAAAATGAATTAGGCCTATATTCTAAAAAAGATTAAACTGATGGCCCATTTTCTGTGGAGATCTGATTGCTTGAGCTTACAGGTCACTATTACAATCAACCTCTTTTAATGAGCGGCATGACTGCAAGCAACTTACGACAAGAGGTTAGCTTTATGTTCCAATCAACTTGAAGGAGCTGGTCAGAAATGTTAGGAAATCCTTATATAATAATACACAAAAGTATTGTCTAATGAGCAAATTGTGATGGTGTGATTGCAACATTACACTTTACTAATTAGTGGGACGATAATTTATTCCAGTGTTTGTCAACATTATTTGTTTCTTTAAGTGTTATTTTAAAAAAAAGATATTTAAATGATACAATTTTTAACTAATGTATTAAAAATGAGTTCCTAACATGGGGTGCTTGGAATTCCAAGGGGTGCAAGAAGGAACTTGGGGGGGGGGGGATTATAAAGACATATAAGCCAATGACTTTCAGTTAGGACATTGGCGGAAATGTTTATTTATTTATTTATTTTTTAAAATTTATTCATTTCATTTTGTATTAGGCTAATGTGATTTATTATTTTCTTTGTATTAAAAATGAGTTCCTAACATGGGGTGCTTGGAATTCCAAGGGGTGCAAGAAGGAACTTGGGGGGGGGGGGGATTATAAAGACATATAAGCCAATGACTTTCAGTTATGACATTGGCGGAAATGTTTATTTATTTATTTATTTTTTAAAATTTATTCATTTCATTTTGTAGTAGGCTAATGTGACTTATTATTTTCTGATTGGACAGTCATCTTTTTAGTTCATTTTTTCCACAATTTTATAAGGCAATGTTACTTATTAGGTGTTGCTAGAATTAGTCAAACAATGTGTGTGTGTGTGTGTGTGTGTGGGGAAGGGGTGCAGATTAAAGAAAAGGTTGGGAAACACTGTTTAAGAAATATTTTTCTAAAATCTAGGGAAATAATATTATTCCAAAACTTATTTTAAGTTATAAGTTTTGTTTTTGGTAATGCATTACTTAAATACTCAATATAATCTCAATAAAGTTTACAAATGATGAAAATGAACTCAATTCTAAAATTCCTTTATTGCCCAGATCATTTATTAACACATAATTCTACTTCAACACCCATCAAGACTTCCCCCCATATTTTAGGAAATGACTGAGTGAAACATAAATATAATAGCTGGAAATATAATTTATTTGTAAAGCTATTATAACTGGCAAAAAATACTGAAACAACGATACCCTCTGTAAATAAAAAAGTGGAGGTTTCCATTTTGATAACAAAATTGCAATACCAGAAAAAGATTCGCTGGGCTTCCTGGGCAATACCAAAGTCTGAAGTTCCTAATTTTAGTCACAGTCAAACATAACCAGCCTAATTGCAACTTACTTAGGATTAAGCTTTACAGGCCTTGGCTAGGGTTAGCCTAAACTAAACCCAATAAGTGTAATTAAACATTTTAAATAAATGGCATGTGACTTAGGCCTTATCTATCAATTCAGGATATTTAACCTAAAAAGTGGATTATAATTTAATTTTATTTATAATTTGTGCGGAGATACTGATCATCCATTGAGTGCCTCCCTATGTGGCGGATAGGGGAAAGACCACCAGATATGGCGAGTATCAGGAAAATAAAATACACGGGGCAGATCAAAATCAGAACCTACCACCTTGTAGGAAGTGAGAGATTGACAAAGGCTAGGGAACCTTACCCAAAAATTAAGGCAGCTACCTAGAGAGCCGTAGGGGGCAGCCCTCCAAATGGTTGGGTGCAGGGTTTACAACTCGGCCATGTAAAAAAAAAAAGGTTACGAAAGCCAAGCAACAGAATTATTTAGGATTAAGTTTAACTAAATATTTAAATAGGCCTTGGCTAGGATTAGCCAAACTAAGCCCAATTAGGTCTAATTAGACATTTTAAATAAATGGCATGCGACTTAGGCCTTATTTATCAGTTAATGATATTTAACCTAAAAAGTGGTTTATGATTTAATTTTATTTATAATTTAATATTTAAACTTTAGCAGGCATAGTGGCATAGGATAGCCTACCTAGGCACTAGGCTTATAATTATTTTATTATATTAACAATAAAAATGTAAACTCAAACTGACTGTAAGTTCTAAATTTTTATAGGTTAATAAGTTATACAACTAAAATGTATGAAGCATGCAGCAGTTTGCTGCTAACTAATTTACTTTAAACTCTAACTAGGTGTAAAATCCAAGCTTTAAGTTTAAGAAAGTACCTAACTTAAAATTAAAAGACTTCAAATCAGATTTAACTGATAATAATAGGTACGAACAAAAAGTGTGTTTTTTTATTAAGAAGTTACCAGTTACTGAGTTAGTGTTAATTTAAATGAAAGTTGTTCAATCATGACGAATCATGTCAGACTCATGGTAGTAAAAAGTTAAAAGTAACTTGTAAAATTAAGAAAATTATTCACCCCAAATGTCTCCAAAATGAATTACACATGTTGGATTTAGTCAAATGTGAAAGGTTATTCACGGTTTTTAACCGGTCTTTGCGTTAAATCCATTCAAGTGGAGTAACAGCACCAGTTACTGTGTGAGTGTAGCGCTGACCCAATCAATAGCCGCTGCTTAGCGCCATGTAAACAAAATGTGGTTACATAAAAACATGGAGTGTATAAAGAAGAACATCGTTTTATTATTTTCTTATCAATTAGTTAGAACCGTAAAATCTAAAATAATTTTAAAAATATTTCATTTTGTTAATAGACACAATTTATTTATTTTGGCATATAAATACTTATTTAAGTTATATTTTGAGCCTGCTGAAGTAATGGTTATATTTTTTTTAAAGACATATTTGCCAGTTTGGCTTTAATTCAGGTTCTGGTTCTGGTAATGTTTCTTTGCTGCATCCATGAACTGGCATCTTTGCAACGGTTGGGGATATGATGTTGCTATTCTAACAGCCCCTAGCTGATGCCAGGGCAGCCTTGAAGCTTTCGACCTATGTCGAGTTCACAGTGGCATCGTTCAGGTGGTTCCATGCTATTATTGTGCGTGGGAAAAAAGATTGTTGATACTGCACTGAGTTGCACTGAGGCACTTTGAAGCATTTGCTATTGTTTCTGGTGTAATTGTTTATGGAAATATCAGTGGTGAAGTCAGTGTTCAGTGAGCGTTTTGCTCTGATCAGTCTACCCGGCTTCTGTGGGGTGAGGTACGTGCCTGCTGGGTTGGCCGGCACCAGTCCCATGATCACTTTATATAAGAATACATGTTCAAAATCAAGAAGCAAAACTTAGTACGAATGTGCACATGCGTCTCGGGGGTGTTGCAAGATAAGGCACACGTGAATCGAAGTGCATAATCAGCGAGTAAGATAAAGAATTTGTATACTTAAAAATTAAGTTTTTATTTTTTAAAATTTTGTAAGTTACAATACCTGTAATAAAGAAGCTAAAATGATGCACAATAATCTGCGCACTCTGCTATCCCTGTTTATTTTAAATCTCAATGCTGAAGCTTTTCAAGGCCACAATTTTTGTTTTTTGCCTTACTCGAAACGCCTATGGATATGCCGACTTAAAATTAGGCTACCTACTAAACTGTTTTTTTAATGTCATGTTTCATTTTTTTCGTTTTGCTAATTTTTATGTGAAGCGCGGTGAGCCTAGCCTAGGCTGGGGTACCGCGCTAGATAACACCACTTTAATAACCCTCATGCTATAAAATAATTATTTGTCAGAGGTACCTTATGCAAGTGAGGTTATAGAAAAAAAAAACAAAAAAAAAACAACAAAACAAATATTTTCAATGATTACTTTTTTGATAGTTATTGTAAATATAAAAAGTGCTCTCTAATTATATGTTGCTGGTATCATCACATACACCATCACTGTCTGGTTTCCTGGTGCACTGCTGATATAGCTGGGTGAGTTCTGTTACATATAAGTTATTTACTTTCATAAAAGTATTTGATGGCTGATAATTTCGTCAGATACGTCTAATTGTTTTTTGCATTGTGTGTATTTGAAAGTCAAGCTGACGTATGTAACGCATACGGCAAACGTTTGCCCATTCCTTGCCGCTTAACGTTGCTTGTCTCCATTGAGTTCATGTCCCTAACTTCTTGTGTTTCTTCTATTTCCGACGGAGGCATCAATAGGGTCGATGTGCGGTAAACTCATGGTGTCACCACTCCACATCACACACACTTTTTCCGGACTCACACCTAACTAGCCCTGCAACGAATAATTTTTAACCAGATCTTACAGAAACAGTTGAAATATTACTTGTAAATTAATTCATAAAGCAACAAGGAAAAACATTAGAATTCGAGTTACCAGCCTTTAAAATATGTTTTTTTTAAAAAATTGGTATATTAAGCTATACAGCTAAACTTTTCTTTCCTGGTCTTTAAAGAAGCAAACATATCAATAACCTAAACATAATCAACAGTCTTCACCATATAACTTTCAGTTGACCAAATAGAGATACCAGAAAGACTGAACTTTTCAATGTAAGAAAATGAAAAATGTTCGCTAACAGTATTTCTTTAAGTTTCAGTTTTGAAAAGTTCCTTTTACATGTTGCCACAGAGACACAGATCGAGATAAATAATTTAAGGCGTTGGGTGAGGATTTGAAAGAGATTCTGGGAAGTCCCATTAAGGTATGAATATCAAAACTTCTACCTGCTATAATAGGCCACTGGTAGCCACATAATTTGGGGAATCATGTTCTTGTAGATCCCTGTTCTGATAGCATGTGTTGTGGTGGCATCCTGATCGGGCTTCAACCTGCCCTGGTGACACCCTTTTCTGATGACACTCTGCTCTGGCGGCACCCAATTCTAGAGGTACCCTGCTCTGTTGGTTCCTTGTTATGATGGCACCCTATACTTGTGGCACCCTGCCATTGTGACATCCTGCTCTGCTCTCACCCTGTTCTGGTCGCACCCTTTTCTATTTAAACTGAGTTCTGTTGTGAAACCAACTCGAGCGAATCTGTTAAATTTGCATTTAGCATTTGGTGTCACCCTCCTGTGAGGGTTGTCACCTGGTGCCGTCTGCACTCCTACACCCCCTAGTGACGCCACTGTTTTCCCTACTGACGGGCATTTTCTCTTCAATAATATTTTCTTATTCTTGTAATTCATTGCATTAATTAATTGATATTGGTTACATACATTCATTAGTTTTAAGTTCTTGATCTTCTTGCCTTTCGAAATTCAAATGTGTCTATTGCTTCTTAGAAGTTGATAGAACGTTGATAATATATTTTAAAAAAAACCAACAAAATATAATTTATTATTAAACAACTAAAAATTGTTTAATTTTAAAAAAATAAATCAATATTGTTAAAAATAAAATACAAAAATAAAAATTTAACTTCACGTGTTACAAAGTGGCCAGCTTTCAAAAATCGGTACCGTTTGGAACAAGGGAAATTACTTCGAAATACAGTGGCTGTTAAGGAAGTTTTTCTATCCAAACATTCAATTATTCAAGTGATGATCGTTAGATTAGCTGTTTACATATAGTCTCTTTCTCCAAATTCATATATTGTGATTTTTTTACAGGTAAGAATCTTTTCTTTAACACTATCAATGTCACTGCTTTTAAAATAAAATTGGGTTGTAATTTATCGTTGTATTTTAAAACCAGTTTCTGATTCTGAATTTCCTTGTTGCTGTCACAGTCTCACACTCACAGTGTCACCACTGGCGCTGACAGTTTTGTGATTGTGATTCAGTTTTAGATTTGCCTCGTAAAAGTTACAGTGAATTGTAGTCTTTGTTTAATTTTATCAATTTATGTTAGTACGATAGCCGCCTTTTTGAACACTTTCACCAATTTCAATTTTTTTTTCACATTAAAAATGTTAAATTTTTATTTATTCACATTATTTTAAATTTTAGGCCAAATAAAGGGTTAATGCCAAATAAAACTTAACAATTAAAATAATATAAAATAAATTTTAATTATGACCAAAATCAATGATTTGAAATTATCACTCCTCTAACAGTCACATATCAAATTTCATATCTTATTCAAAATTTTAATCTCTCAGGAGTCAGGTCTCAAATCAACTTACTTAAACTTAAGTCACTTAATTATAGTAATTTATGATATAATATAAATATAAGCTAGTTATAATAGTTATATTAGTGATTAGGCCTATGAAAATTAATAATTATCAAGCTAACACAGCTAGTAAAATTATTAATTATAAAACTCAAAATGTGCCAGTGCCAGATTGTAGGCTTAAAATACTTCAATCTATAATATAAGACAAGTTATTTAAATTTAAGGCCTAGCTGTAATTATTCATAAACATATTATTTATATAGACTTTGATATTAGAACTAGACTAGATAGATTGGCTTTATCCTTCAACATTTATTTTAAAACTTTAACTTGAAGATTAGGATTTAAATTTAAGAATTTAACCACTAAGTTGACGTAGCCCAAGGGTTGGCAACTTTTTTGAGTGAAGAGCCATTTTATAAATGGTATCTGCTAAGCTAAGAAAATATTTAAGAAGCCTAAGGCAGGGTTGGATTGGGAGAATAAATAGGGTTGATTAAAAATTGTAAAGAGCCACAGGTTGCTGACCTTTGTCTAGATAGGGTTATAGAGCTCTTTAGCAGCTATCAGAAATGCCTTCATTTGGTTAATACTTAATAATGAGATAATACGTTGGTAATGCTTAAGAAGACTACATTCAAGCATGTTTTTAAAATGGGGTCATTTTGACTACATGCTCAGCACTATTGTTATACTTCTCGCTGTGTACCAAGGGAACTCTTAATAAGCTGACATCAACATGGAAAGTTTTAGCAATAAAGGGAAAACTTCCAGCCTGCCATGCTTTAAATAAATAAAATAGGCATTATTGTTTCTAAAAAATGAGAGCATAAACATCTTATTTCCTTCAAATTATAGTACTAGCAAAATTCTTTTGGTTATAATAAGTTTCAAAAATTATAATCTATATTTCTTGTATTTAACATAACTTAATGATATGGCTCTTCTATTTTTTTCTGGCTCTCAAACATTTTTAATAAGATTTAAATATTTCCGGTCATCCCAAGTTATGCTGTTTGATTTTTTTTTTAGCAAACACAAGGACCATGATAACTAAGTTTTGCTTACTATATATGAAGTTAGAGATGTTAATATTGCAATATAATTTATTAGAATTATCTGATGCTAAACAGAAGACTTGGAAGGAAATAAAAGTTTAAAATTGGTTCACATTATAAATGTGGAAGATACATCCCCTTGTTCAAGTCTAAATAAAATGTAGCACACAAAGTTATCAAACCCATTGCATGATCTTCCTTTTAGTATCAAACTGTTGTGAATGGAAGTGCTTGTCAGTCTATTTGTGGTCTTCATCCAATATTTAATGTCTTGCTATTTGTGGTCTTCATCCAATATTTAATGTCTTGTGCCCACCTTGCAGTGTTGTGAAAGATGTTTTAGTATAATTGGGGACATAATTTTTTATAGATTGCAGTTTACTTTATTACCATTGGTACAATTTTCCTGGATCTGTGGTAGGCTATGGCTCAAGTTCTTTCCACTGGCTATTTGTAAGCATCACATAGCTAGTCTTTTTAAATTGTACCATTTTTAATAGAATTAGTAGAAAATATTGATCGCTTAAAAAAAAAAAACAGTCAAATAATTTTGCTTCCTAGTGTCCTGTACATCAAATAAATTATAAAACTTAAATTCTACACAAATAACTTAAAGCCTAATACCATTTTAAAAAAACAAACATTTGCTGTTTTGACACATCCCATATTTGCTCTTTCCACAAATCCCATATGGGCTCTTTCCATATTTCCCATGTTTGCTATTGCAAGTTAAGGAAATTCAGGGGAAAATGTCCTGTATCATGTAATATGTAATATTTTTTTGCATCTTCTTTCTTGCTAAATATGAAAACTTTGAGTCACAACCCTTATACCCACTGAACAGTCACAACAGTATTTGAAGCACATACAAATTGATTAGACCAGTAGCCAAGATTTTTTATTCCTATTTTCTTTTAAGGAAAAAAAAAAAATGCAGTTGGCATAAAATGCCACATCTCAAAAGAAAAAAAATAAACCAAAAAATTGCAGCAGGACATCCCATGTCCCAACCCAACGCAACTGAAACATAACTTTCTTTTTTTTTTTTTTTTTTTATAATTAATATTTTAAAAATGCTCCCCACAAAGGGGCGTTTTTTTTTTTTAAAGTGTTTTACGCAACTGAAACATAACTTTCTTTTTTTTTTTTTTTTTTTCTATAATTAATATTTTAAAGATGCTCCCCACAAAGGAGTGTATTTTATTTGTCAAAGGTTCTGTTATGACTGTTGAAGGGTCAGTTTTGTCATTCAGTCTTCAGCAGGCTGAAATGCTGGGCATGATTAACTACATAGGGAAGAAGGTGCCATGAACACAAAAGAATAGTGCTATTGTTTCATGGTTGCCACTGTCTAGTTTTTTTTATATTTTGTGAATGCATCATGTCATGGAAAATTTATACTAGGCAGAATTATCTCCACCCCTTTACCGCGAATGATGGGTTGCAGAACAGTTAGGGCAACCCCCCTACCCCCTCAAGCACAATCTTGATGCGCCCACACCGCTATCGCTTCCGTCCGTACCACAAGGCCACTCTGGCATTTCCATTTCGGCATACGCCCTCTTACTCCATTACCCGAGGCAAATTTCAGAAGTGGTCTTTTTTATGTATTTATGCTCTACGGCCAGTGGTGGAAGCGCAGGGCCATTGAGAGTCCGCTGAGTCGAGGTCTCGTGGTGTGAAACGTAAACAGTGCTCCCTTTGTGGGCTATTGCTTGGTAACGTGTTTCTGATTTTAGGGCAACAGAAAAGACCATTTGAAATAGCCATGCCGAGTTCATGACATATGGATGTACTTGGTATAAGAGTCAAGGCTTCTTCCTGAGAAATCTGACATTTTCATTCGTTTTTTTTTTAGTGGGCATGTTCACTAATACAGCTACAAGTGGTTTATTATTAACGGTGCTGAGCTAAAGGTTCATTTTATGTGGGGGGGGGGGGGGGGGGGGGTTAGGAACTCTCGAATGACGTACAGTGCATTTGTCAACTAAGAACTATTCTGATTATAGGTTTTACAGTTAGTTTCGCTTCTTTCATTGGGTGAATCTAAAGAAAGTTAAATCACGAACGCACATAGTTGCATCTGCTCTCATTTTTGCCCACCATGGCTTGTTGCATGCGCGATTTCATAATATATTATTAGAATTGTGAAACGCGGGTAATTAAGAAAAAAAAAAATGTTCATTTTGACAAATAAGTCTTGTGACTCCATTACTAATCTTAAATACATCCAAGCAGGTTAATATCGTTGCCCCCCTTCCCCCCACCCCCCCTCTTGAACAACCACAAAAAAACCAACACCAACAAAAAACACGTTATAAACCACGTAGAGTTGAGATAAGATTTGTTGTATGTTGTAATTGTGGCCGAGGAAGTTTATTAGGAAAGTATCTGAATTTTGTACGCGGAAGTAATTATTGTGCGAAGCTTGCATGTTCACAGTTCAGAGATTATGAATGTGGTCAACTGGCAGAGCCGGTGGTTTTGTTTGTTTGTTTGTTTGTTGTGTGTTTTATTATTTTTTAAAAATTGGTTGGAGGGGAAGGTGTTGTTCTAAAACGATGGTATAAAAGCTGTTTTCTTACTGTCAACTAATTCGCTTTTGGCAAATTTTGTTGTCAAAGGACACGTTTAAAATATTTTAGGCACGGCGGGAAAATTTGTGAAATAATATTTTCTTTGTTTTTTTTTGTTTAGGGTTTGGGGGGGGGGGCGGCATCCATTTTTTGGGCCAAATCGTAGCATTGCCCAATATTCGTACTCTGCTGTATAATTCATGGTGACAACTTAAAATTAGAATAACTTTTTTTTTTTTTTTTTTTTTTTTTTTTTGGTTTTTGGGGGGGGGGCGGCATCTATTTTTTGGGCCAAATAGTAGCATTGCCCAATATTCGTACTCTGCTGTATAATTCATGGTGACAACTTAAAATTAGAATAACTTCGGTAAGATGGAAATGTTATGTCTACAAGATGATACACGTGGCTCCAATATAGCGCCTACTTTAAAAGTTTTAAGACATAAACATGAAAAAATCAACAACAACACATTCTGACCTCGCAGGGCGCATGGAAGGAAGCGGAGGGTCGGTTAGGCACCACGGGTGGCCGTTTTCCGACCCCTGCCTCAGAGTTAATGGATGTTCGTCTTTGTGTTTTTCTTGACTTGTCTTGACATTAACAACTGATAGTAAGTTTATAGTCTAAAAAGGCTCTACATAATCTGAAGTTTTTTTTTTTTAACTTTTGTATTGACTTAGTATCGGACTTAGTTTGCGAAGCATATTTTCTACAACAAAACAATTGTTAACATGTTAAGTGTATTCAGCAAGCGGATGAAAGTAGAAGTTCAAAGTATCTGCGATCTTGTTCCTATTAAGTTAATCAGATCTACCATTTTGGGTTTGTCGGCCACCACCGGGCCGTTCGCATCAACCGGGTTAGGCAACGCTTCCTGTGATTACATTGGCATATATAAACCGTTCTTTGTATCCTCAAAGGTAACCGCCTTCTGTGCAAACAAACCCTCACCGCGTGGTACACTTGCCCCGTTACCGCCGTTAACCTTCACTCAGACGTGCTCGTTCAAATTATTCAAGTTGACGACGACGTTGACAAAAATCTTAAGACAGATGTTTAAAAAAAAAAAAGGAAGTAGCCAAGCCTGGTTTTGAGAGTCATACACAAGGGTGAAGGGTTTTTCAATGGGATGTTAACAGTTCCCTGTCTCCCCGTAACAGGCCGTCGCCATTCAAGTGGTTTGGATTGGGTAGTTTGGAAACCACGTTTCTAATCTCTCCTCCAGGCTGATTGTCGCCTCCTCGACCACATTTCCAGCTAGTATCATTAACACGTCACATAAGTAATAACGTGGGCATGTGAAAATTGTTGACTTAAATTTGTAACAGTGATCTGTTGTGACATTCATCCTTCACAATGGGGCATCCGTCCGTCACAATGTGACGATGGTGTTGACTTACTTCCCAGGACAAAATCACAGGGCCTGGCATTTTTTGTTCTTTATGCGGATAAGCTGGTGATTTTAAGTTGTTACATTATCGAATGGGGGCTCCATACGCGCAGTAACAGCAGGTGGGTTCTTTTGACTGCCCAGAAGAACGGATATTGTTTTGGTTCTTATGGTCATGGGAGAATAAGAGGTTAGGATATAGAAGGTGCAGGCACCTGCATGCTTGAAGGTCTCTCAATGCTTGGTATAGAGCAGGGGTCTCCAAACTTTTCAGCCCGAGGGCCGCATTAACTATCAAACAGTAGTTCGCGGGACGACTGCACACTCGAGCAGGGTTTCTATCAGCATTATCTCGGGGGGGGGGGGGGGGGGGGCCCTGTTGTTGGCCTGGGCTTGTTCCAAAAACAAGACGAGTTTGGATCTGAAGGCCTTTGAGAGGTGTGTAGATCTTGTGTTATGTTCATGGCTTCAACAACTGTGGGGGGGGGGGGGGGGGGGGGGGGGCCCTGTTGTTGGCCTGTGCTTGTTCCAAAAACAAGACGAGTTTGGATCTGAAGGCCTTTGAGAGGTGTATAGATCTTGTGTTATGTTCATGTCTTCAACAACACTCCTAACGAACACAAGCAGTTGAGAGGTGGAACAGTTGTCCAGCGATTCATCCATTGCGAATAAAAAATGGTGAAACTTGCTGGCATTTTTCGATATTTGAGTCACAATGTTTTCAACCATGCCTGAAACACGGCGTGCAAAGCCCCGCCACAACATGTCATCTCATTGACTGTGAACGAAAGTAGAAAAACTAAGCAGCGAATAAGATTTTGCAAAGTAATGATCGGTTAGAAAACATAACGCACTACTGCGCGCCTCTATTTTAAATCGGTAAAAACATAACGTCCACGTAAGCGACGCCGGATCTTGTCAGGATGCACGTACTTTTGAGTCATTTTTTATTCCTTTTACAAAAGGTTTCCGCGGGCCGCATCGGAGAGCCTCGCGGGCCGCATGCGGCCTGCGGGCCGTCGTTTGGAGACCCCTGGTATAGGGTATACGGCATGGGGTTTTTGACAAGTCTTGGGTGTCCGAAAATTTGCGAGGCAAGGAGAAGAGTAAGGTTATCAAAAAGGGGAAGTTAAACACAAATATCAACCCTCCCCACCACCACCCTTGTTAGACTGAAGGAATCTTCCATACTGGAAAACAAATTGTTCATTTTTAAAATAAAAATCATAGCCAGCGAAGAAATTATTTTAACTATGCAATTTAACCCAATATTTCAATCCACGCAGCAGTTCTAGAAAAAAAGATAATTAGCAAAAAATGTCCTCAATTGTCAAATCTTTTAACTGAATTTATGGAGGAAATTGTGTCCCCAATCGCGTGTACTTTCACTGCATTTGTGGAGCAGACGTGACCCAACTCGTTAGCTGTAAACACGAGCTCTTGGGCTTTGGTTGAAATCACACATTATTATTAATGTCTCTGAAATAGCCAGATAACTAGATAACCATGCAATAAAATTATGTCTCGGATACAGCACGTTGCAGATGCTCTCCCATTGTCTCGTCTTTATGACCCTTCGCCCTGGTTCAAGAAACCCGTATGATTGCTCATTAAAAACAACTGCACTGCTCGTAAAGCCATGTGCCATCATATTTCCTAAAACGTCGAGATTGAAATAATAAAAGCTCACTGGAGCCAGGCAAATGAGACTATCGAGATTGAAGCGTGTAGGTCTGATTATAACAGTTTCTCGTCATCTCCTTGATTGCACGTCAAGTAGCTAGTCTCTTATCTGGTCATAGAAGGAGTCGTGTGGAAAATACGCGGTATCTAAAACTGTCATGGCCTGGGTGAAGAAAATAGTGGAACAAAGGATGTTGAAGCTTGAAATGAAAGATTAGGACATGTCAAGCTTCGACATGCCCTGATCCACTATTTCCTTCACATAGCATGTTTGCACTACTTAATTTATTATCCTTCATGGCATGCGTCAATTTTTTGCTAGGCGAAAAGAAAAAAGTGAGTTGGCTCTTCATCTATATTGTACCATGGGTCCCATGTTGAAGTCCAGGTAGACCTTGAATCACTGGATGTAGTCTGGGTAGACCATGTTCCCTTTTTGTGTTCTGGGTAGAACTAAAACTTCCTAGTTGCAGTCAGGCTATACCATAGAACTCTGCTTGTTGTCTCGTTAGCCCATAGGCCCCCTTGTCGTAGTCTAGGTAGACCTTAGACCCCTGTTTGCAGTATGGATAAGCCTTGAACCTTTGGTTAAAGTCTGAATGCACCATGATTCTCTGTTTGTTGTCTGTGTACACCATAGACCCCTGCTTGTTGTCTGGGTATATTGTAGACTGATTCTTGTAGTCTGGGTACACCATGGACCCCTAGTTGTATTCTGGGCACACCATAGACCTCAAGTTAGAGTCTGGGTAGACCATTGTTCCCAATATACCCAAAGGGTAGCTTGCACACCTGAGCTAGACAGCGAGAAGTCCGACGTTAAGTTGCTTTCCTTCCAGGATTGTTTGTCTCTGTACTTCTAAGATACCCTTGCAACCACTTCTGTTGCGTTGTGCCAGAACACACTACCAAACAATACCCGGGGGACGTCATGATTATTGTGATTCATTTGTACTCGTTCGGTGGATTGTTATTGTTATGTCGATCAGAGAAATAATTGTTAGGCCACGTCTGACTTGGGGCGTCGTCTATTCCAGTGACGGATTTAGTGGTGTGCACCCAAGCATACCCACCGATTGTTTCCATTAAGAGCAGTGGTTCTCGACCTATGGGGCATTATTGTGTGGATTCAGGGCCGGAGTTCCCACATGGTGAATCCGGGCCGCGGCTTGGGGCACAACAGTCGGTAGGCCTAGATACAGACGAGATAGCAACCAAATATTTATTTAAAAAAAAAAAAAGTATTATTTTGAAAAAGCCATATCAAATGCTTTAGTAATGTATATTTTTAATTAAACATATAATGTTGCTCAAAGATGATAAAGATTCAATCAAGTGATTATGTTTCAAAACTAAACTATGATACAGTACATTGGAAATTATAAACACAAATAATGGGCTTTGACTTTGGGCGCAGAAATGTGTCAATCCGGGCCTGTGTGGGTTGTTTGCATCTTGGAATTAGTCCAAGTGCTTTGACCTTTTCGATATATATGTAATCAAAATGTATATAACTTATTTATTTGTAACCAAAACTATATGTATTCTATACATCGTTAATCCCATTTCATGTAATTCTCCACAACAAATAAGGCAATTTGAAATGGATTCCTTGCTAAAAGGAGATTAGGAACCACACACGCACACATGAAAAGAAAATAAACATTTTAAGCTGTTTTTTTACCCAATATTATTTGGTGCTTAATCGTTATTCTAATTTGTATTCCTTACAAACAAAACGAGTGTGAATGCTACCCTCTCTTGTCTCCTTTTAGCGAAGCAACCAAAACTTTGTATGACATGATTCAAAGCCGTGGCACATCTTCATTCATTGCTTGCTAAATAAACGATACAATTTTTAAATGCGTTCATTTGTAACAATACACAGAATAAAATGGTACACACGCGATTATGAGATAGAAACGATTTTTTAAAATATTATTTATTTTTTTTTAATTTGTTGTTGTAACGTAGAAACGCTATGAGATCAATATTTGGGGATGATTTGAGTTGTGTGAGAATTAACGACTGTGTTAAGCAAGAACACATGCGTTCAGCTGTGTAGCCATGACCGAGGAACCATCTTAAAACGGATTCTTAGCTGTGATCCGTCAACAGATACCTGCATACCATGTCAAAGAAAAATATGAATATGCCGAAAATATGTCAAGTAACCGTCAAGTGTGAACATGCAGCACAGCACCCCCCTACCAACGAGTGCAGTGTGCACTGACGGGTGCTATTAAATACCAGTGTTCCAGCTGTAATAATGGACTGCATGGCTTGTTGAACAGAAGTGACATTTGGTGAAGGGGAGCTGCGATGAGTTTAATAATAATAGCAAGGGGGAGAAATAATGGGGACACATGAAGATCCAAGTAATCATATCCCTTTAAATAGTTCCCCGTGTGGGTACGTGTCTGAAGGCGAACGAAGCCTGGGCTAGATGATACTTTAGCCACCCCCCACCTTGCTGGCAGGTTGTTTAGTTTGGAATTTTAAGAATTGGATTTCATTATGGTTAAGACTGAGTAGGAGAAACTTGGATCCGTAGCAGGAGATTAATTTATGTGATGTGTAATAATTTCATAGTGGCACATGTGCGTGTCGCAGCTGCTCAACCGTTATGTGCAGTAGCTCTCCAAAGAATGCGCGCACACACACTCAAACACACACACACACACACACGCACGCGCGCGCGCACACACACACACACATATAACAGGGGTTCCTAACAATTTTTTTTTCAAAAAATATTTTAAAACGTATTTCCATGACCCGTCACAATAAACCAAAATGCTGATGATAACAACTGATGATCTGGGCCTTTTTCTTGCGCCCCTGACCCCGCCCCCCCCCCCGCCCACACCCCCCCAGCCCAATGACCTTTGGTTCAAAACCCCTGCGTTAAAATATCCTATTCACATAACAACCGATGGTCCGGGCCTTTTTCCTGCGCCCCCGACCCCCCCCCCCCCCCCGCCCACACCCCCCCAGCCCAATGACCTTTGGTTCAAAACCCCTGCGTTAAAATATCCTATTCACAGGGGGTTATTACCAACTGACCATTATACTCAGTTGAAAAATGTAACCTTAGTGACGTCAGTCGAGATGGGTAGTGCTACCGGAGAGGCAAGTTGTCGTACATAAATGAAATGTCAGACGCCATGAATCATGCTGTTCGTGTCATAGATGGGCCTCTGCCTCGAGGGCCCTAGCATTTTTATGCTTTCCCAACTCAACAGGAAACGCTCATCTAATTATTACATCGCACGTGGCATTTCCAGCATCTGGAAGTATCACAGCACACGTTTTGACCTCATTTACTGGCCAATGCTCATAGTCTAGCGACCAGCTTGAAAATAACTCAGCCAGCGTTTGACATGATTTTTGTTGTTGGCAGGTCACTAAAAACCAACCCGTGTACTAATGACATCTCAGCTACTGATATTGATCAATTTAGTGTTTTCACTGACCAATAATTCCGATGAACTATTAAATGTTATTTCCTTTTTAATTTTCTTTCCATCCGGTTTACTTTAAGGACACATTTTCCATGTCATTAAATTACAGTTACAGACGCAACCTCAGTCTACTTAGTTCATAAGACAGGGTTCCTTACACTAGTAGTACTAGTACTCATAAATCCCTAGCTTAACCCATGGAAATTGTGTAATAGTGACTTCAAAGAACGGTCACTCTGTGCGTTCATCACAACAAACCCGTGAATAGAGATTTTTAGTTATTTAGAGCTCCAGCAATAAAACTTAACAACCTGGATGTAGTGGATATGGGCAGATAACTTTACAACCTGAATGTAGTGGATATAGGCAGATAACTTTACAACCTGGATGTAGTGGATATAGGCAGATAACTTTACAAACTGGATATAGTGGATATAGAAATATTCACTAGTAAAGGAACGTGATTATAAGGGTTTGAAGTATAATGGAGGGAGAGGTGCGGTAAGATAAATTTAGATTTATTTTATTAAAATTTTATCATGGTTCAATTCTATAAAGAATTATTCCGTCTATAATGTATGGGGTTTGAATTACAGCAGTAGAAGGTGAGCATTTCCCCCATCTAGGTCATTCATCATTGAATTATCGAATTGTACGAGCTAATCAAAGTATGTTGGGATATTTGGATTAGTTTTAGACATAGAGCTAACCGTATTTTAAGAACGCCTGTTATTTCAAAATTGAATAGCCCTCAGTAATGATAACTAAGAACAATGGGAGAGTAATTGTTGTGCCATCTTATCTTTAAGTTGTTATTGTTGTTAGTCTAAAAATAATCTAACAGTTGGTGTCAGAGCCTTTATTATACCAAGGTCATGTTAGTCTTAACATAATCCACATTTGGTGTTACAGCCTTTGTTAAACCAAGGCCATGTTACACTCTAAACATAATCCAGAGTTAGCTTCAGAGCCCTTATGCCAAGGAAATGTTATAGTCTAAACATAATCCGAGCCCTTATTAAACCGTGGCCATATTGTCATGTTACTCTCCTACCGTCAAATAATAATTCAATCAACAATGTGTTCGTGGCATTAGAGCGGTTAATGACTACAAAGATGATGACGTCGTTATTATTAAATTTGTAAATTGAAGACAAATCATCTATTAATTATTTAATTCATATTGCAGTTTGGTCAATGATGAAGTGCGACATTCTTATCCCTCCAATGGGTGGGGTATCTCACCACTTGTTGTGTGTTTGGGGGAGGGGTATCTCACCACTTGGTGTGTGTGTGGGTATCTCACCACTTGGTGTGTGTGGGGGGTATCTCACCACTTGGTGTGTGTGGGGGTATCTCACAACTTGGTGTGTGTGGGGGTATCTCACCACTTGTTGTGTGTATGGGGGAGGGGTATCTCACCACTTGTTGTGTGTTTGGGGGAGGGGTATCTCACTATTTGGTGTGTATGTGTGTGGTATCTCACCACTTGGTGTGTGGGGTATCTCACCACTTGGTGTGTGTGGGGGTGTCTCACCACTTGTTGTGTGTTAGTGGGGGTGTCTCACCACTTGATGTGTGTGTGGGGGTATCTCACCACTCGGTGTGTGTGTGGGGTATCTCACCACTTGTTGTGTGTGGGGGTATCTCACCTCTTGGTGTGTGTGTGGGGGGTATCTCACCACTGGGTGGTATGTGTGTGGGGTATCTCACTACTTGGTGTGTTAGTGGGGGTGTCTCACCACTTGTTGTGTGTTTGGGGGAGGGGTATCTCACCACTTGGTGTGGATGTGTGTGGGGTATCTCACCACTTGGTGTGTGTGTATGTGGGGGGTATCTCACCACTTGGTGTGTGTGTGGGGGTATCTCACCACTTGTGTGTGTGGGGGTATCTCACAACTTGGTGTGTGTGTGGGGGGTATCTCACCACTTGTTGTGTGTTTGGGGGAGGAGTATCTCACCACTTTGTGTGTGTGTGTGTGGGTATCTCACCACTTGTTGTGTTTGTGTGTGGGTATCTCACCACTTGATGTGTGTGTGGGGGTATCTCACCACTTGGTGTTTGTGTGGGGGTATCTCACCACTTGGTGTTTGTGTGGGGGTATCTCACCACTTGGTGTTTGTGTGGGGGTATCTTACCACTTGGTGTGGGTGTGTGTGTGGGTATCTCACCACTTGGTGTGTGTGTGGGGTATCTCACTTCTTGGTGTGTGTATGTGTGGGGTATCTCACCTCTTGGTGTGTGTGTGTGGGGGTATCTCATCTAACAGCCTACTGTTAATTGATCCAACTATTTAATTGAGTGATTATCACCTATTTTTGGTCTTCTCCGTTGTACATCGTCATCATCCCAGGAACCCCTTTGCAGCTGATATTTTGTTATTGAGATATTCCAGGGGGCGTTGTTCTTTCATGATAGCAGCGTTTCTCAAACATTTTCACTTCCAGTTTTAATCTCACGTTGATAGAATGTAGGAGAAAATATATATTTTTTTAAATATGTAAATATCACGTTGACGATTAAGTTTTCAATTGTAAACGTGTATGACAAACTCTAATGGGAGTGTTTGGCTCCATGTTTCAGCCACATGTCCACGCGATCGTTATTTTAATGTATTCAGAGGCGTAGTCTTAAGATAGATTGGGGAGACGAATAGCGACATCCTTGCAAATCTGTCCCCTTGTTTAGAAGTTAAAAGAATGTAGCCCCGGTTGGGTGGTGGGGATTTCATGAGTGGAATATATACACTAACATATTGTTTAGTTACGTGTTCATCTCTGGAGTCTTCTAATATCATTTAGTTGTTTTAAAAAAAAATATGTTTCTCTTAAACCCCCAAATTTCCAACCCCTTCCTCGCAAAATGGAAAGGTTAACTCTGAACTACATATGCCAACCGTTTGAGGAGCGCCGTTTTCAGGAAGGAGACTAACCCACCGTTGGCTCGGTCAGTCCAGACAGCGACAGTAAGCTGTGTGGTGGAGAGTTTTCAAGTGTCCTCGGAGTCACTCGTGTCGCTTAGATTGCAGTATTTAGGTTGACCAGGAGTCGTCTAGTGGTTTACCCGAACTTGCTGGTTGAGCTTTTGCAACCATTGTAGTTTTATATCCTTTAAACGCCCATTTTAAGTATAATTCACTTGGAAGCTAACTGGATTGTTACTGTTGCAGTAGTCTTTCGTCAGTCAGGATAAAAAAAAAAATTGACAGCCGTTTTTCTTGATGACATTTGGACATATGTGATTGGTGAGTAAACATTACTAGAACTTATTTCTGAGGTGTTGGCCGTGAATTATGTCTGGTTTCTGTCTTACACATATGGTTCTTTTTAAAGACTGTGCTATATGTTTTAATGTGAATGCAGTCCTTGAAATTGGTCCCATCACCACATTCTTCGAATGTCGGTGTGAAAGTGAAATTTACAGCGGCACATTTAAATATAAAAAAAAATAAGTGCTCGATTAGTGTGTTTCGGGGGGGGGGGGGGGAGGGGGTTGGGGGGGGGTGTGGGGGGGTGGTGGGGATGGGGGGGGGGGAGGNTTTCTGAGGTGTTGGCCGTGAATTATGTCTGGTTTCTGTCTTACACATATGGTTCTTTTTAAAGACTGTGCTATATGTTTTAATGTGAATGCAGTCCTTGAAATTGGTCCCATCACCACATTCTTCGAATGTCGGTGTGAAAGTGAAATTTACAGCGGCACATTTAAATATAAAAAAAAATAAGTGCTCGATTAGTGTGTTTCGGGGGGGGGGGGAGATGGGGTTGTTGGTCCTAAAATAGTCAGATATCTGGACAAGATAAGGTCCATAAACTGACTTGGACAAAATTGAGTATTTTGGAATATTGCTAAAAGCCCAGCTAATACGCCGTGGTTATACAGGATACGGTTATGTTGTCTACGCCGAGCCATCATGTTATTGCTCTCCCACACGCGGGCCATAACGAGATCTCCTACTATTATAAGGAATTCCCAAGTGCCCGACACGTTCCTATCTGCTCACAAGTGCCATGCCCCAAGCCAGAGAAACCCCCACATTAGTTTCCACTTGACATGCGTTATATTGAAACTGGTGCTATTTAAGGTATGTACTGGGACCAGCGTTCATTTGGTGCTAATTTGTTCACACCAATTATGTTAAAAGGATACTGTTTTTTCTGTACATGGGGCTCATACACAGCCGCTATGCGATCAGTGGAGTCACTAGCACACGTGGAATCTGGACAAGTCGCGTCTAGTTGACTACCCAGCATGTCGATAGTGGGCAAACCAGCATGTCCATAGTGGGGAAACCAGAGTTCCATAGTGGGCAAACCAGCATGTCGATAGTGGGCAAACCAGAGTTCCATAGTGGGCAAACCAGCATGTCCATAGTGGGGAAACCAGAGTTCCATAGTGGGCAAACCAGCATGTCCATAGTGGGGAAACCAGAGTTCCATAGTGGGCAAACCAGCATGTCCATAGTGGGAAAACCAGCATGTCCATAGTGGGCAAACCAGCATGTCGATAGTGGGCAAACCAGAGTTCCATAGTGGGCAAACCAGCATGTCCATAGTGGGCAACCCAGCATGTCCATAGTGGGCAAACCAGCATGTCCATAGAGGCAACTGATCATATCGATAGTGGGAAAACCAGCATGTCGATAGTGGGCGACCCAGCAAGTCCATAGTGACATTCTCGAACCGAAGTATACAACATTATTAGTTTCATTGCAGTGAAGGATAGAGGGTGGGGCTCATGAAACGATCTATCCCCATTCGTTTATGGCAGGGGTCTCAAACTCGCGGCCCGCGGGATATTTTGCGGCCCACTACCTGACAGCAAAGTTTAGTGTTAATGCGGTCCGCGGGTTGTCCACATTCTTATATATATAATGTGACCCTCCGCAACGATTTCACTCGAATCTCACCGACTAGTCTAATTCTGATGTTTATTATGTTTATATAAATACCTATAGGTTTTGACGTTGATTATATTGGTAAAAACCGTTTTAAAATCGGACTAAAAAGTTTTAATTGTATAACATTTTATGAGACAAACATGGCCCAAGTGCGGTTTTGAGAAACCACGCTTCGAAATGAGTAAGTTTATGGCAATAACATCTGAATGAAATTACAAAAGGTTTATTGAATGTATACATCAAGGGTGGCCAACCTTTTCATTAGGCGTGCCAAGTTTCAGAAATAATACTTCCTTCCGGGCCACGCACCTATTTTTTTTTGGGGGGGGGGGGTTATTTTGTTAATTAAAGTATCACAAGCACAGTTCTCTTGCTGCCCTCTCGGATGCTACTTCTAAGTTCAGTGCTATTTTTATAAATTTTAACCACAAGACCCGTCTCACTGGTGTTAGTTTCTCAAAATTGGGATTAAGGCTAGTGACAGAACTACTGAATAGGCTTTGTCATTTCTAAGACCGGAAAACGTCATAGCGTACTATTTTTAGAAGGTCCGCGGACAAATATTGTTTAAAACATGGCAGCTTATAGCGTGTTTCAGCATATCGTTCGGGCGATCCTTGTATCTAGAGTCTAGAGTTACTGTTACATATGACGTTCACGCAATGAAGTCGCATTTGAGAAAAC
>CAXITT010001201.1:117272-132288 GCA_964033795.1 Lymnaea stagnalis | reverse complement strand
AAGATTTTATTGAAAATTATAATTGTTTCCTTAAATGTTATAATTTGAATCTCACTTTTCATGTATTTGAAATTTGATTTTGTAGCAGACCTGTTTACTCTTACTATTTTGGCATACTATGTTCGATTTTGAGGTGTACAAATTATATAGACTGTATGTTTATTTTTTAAACTATAAATATAAGGTATTTAACAATTTTGTGATAATAAGTGTGCGATTTTAAGAGTTTGAGGGTAAACAGGTCTGTTGTAGGCATAAGACTTTGTAGATCTATGTTGTCTAGTATTAGTAAAGGATGTAGACAGTATTGGTCATCAAATGTACCCGGTGTGAGATGGTGTAGTTTTAGAGGTACATTCACACTGCAGATTTGTTACATGGATTCTCAACTTTCTGTGACTACAAGCTGCTCTCTATATACTCTATCAGATGCTGACTGGCATATTTCATTTCACTGGTCCAGTACAGTTTCTGCTGGCAAGTTACATAAACAGTCTCATTACATTTTGTTCACTGCTCAACAAATCTTGTTCAGTGCTCAACAAATCTTGTTCAGTGCTCAACAAATCTTGTTCAGTGCTCAACAAATCTTGTTCAAAAAGAAAGAATCCTAGTAACTATTCGGTAGTGTGAACGTACTTAAAGACTTTGAACATATACCATTGTAAATATGTTGTTTAGAATCAGTTTAAGGATGTGTGATATTGTATATTGCTGGTCATCAAATGATGAGACTCCAATTGTGCACAAATACGGTTTAATTATTTGGCGGCAAGCAATTAAATAATAACAGGGGCAATGCAGAATTATGATGTCGAAGTCCCCCATGTGATAATGCAATTAAATAATAACAGGGGCAATGCAGAATTATGATGTCGAAGTCCCCCATGTGATAAACATACAAATGTCTTTTGTACAAAAACTAAACACCATCCATGTGAATTCATTGTAAATATTTTTTTTGGGAGATCTTAAGATGATGGTGGTTTTAGACAAATAGCAAATGTTAATAAATAATGGATTGATTTGTATTTTACAGGAAAAGTATGAAATTCAGGCATTCTATAAGATTGACTGACTGTTGAGATATCCAGCAGTATTGTCTATAGCTTTAGTGCCTGGACTTTTATAAACAAACATTTAAATTGAAGTAGATCTTATAAGAATGCCTGGATTTCACACTTTGCCTGTAACATGTGTAATTGGAGGGCTTGGTGGAATAAGGTTCCTACATTTTTAGGTAGCTTGGATTTCACCAAGTCCTTAAGTCACCAAACAAGTCACCATTAATTTTAACATGTTTCTTTTGTAAAGATAACTCACTGTATATCACCAGGAGTATTCATGTTTTCATCTCTTTGGAGATCGTCTCGCGCGGATAATTTTTGTTTTTCTCCCCCTAAAATAAAGAGCATTCATGTTTTCATTTTCTTTTTTCAATTAAATAAAACTTCAAATGTTTTTCTTTCTTTTATTTTAATCATCTTCTTTTTCTCTCACATACCATTAAACACCATCTATTTATTGAAGCAATGTAAATATCTTCTCTTTGCTTCACATACAATAATAAGCACCATCTATTTATTACAGCAATGTGAGATCTTGACTTTTCTTCATACTCTTTGCCTTGATTTGTTCGGCGCCAACTGAAGAAGTCTTCCCTCAAAGTTTTTGTCTTCAATTCTTCAACTCCATCTGAAAATAAAAGAAATATTTATCAGCTAAACTTTGTTATCAGTAAATTAACCTCTCCTTATCTATTCCCAAATAGATCAATCATTAATTGCTACCATACTTAAAGCTAAAAGAACGAATTGGTTTAAATGTATGATAGGCATTTTCAATTATTTTACGCAAATAAATTCATGTATATGTTCAATCACATTTATCATTACATCTCTTGTTTTTGTTACGTTGTTAAATACAGCAAAATTAAAATAAATATTTTGATTGAGCTCTAGTTACATAATTTAGAATAATTAAATGAGAAATTCATTTAAATTGGCAAATCACAAGCTTTTAAATTTCCTTCAGTGACTTTACTCATAATATCCCTCACCAGTGACAGTTTACAGTTTCAATTGAACTTCACTTCCTTGGTCACCAGCTTGTAATATGCTAAACTCATTTCTAATACTACTTTTATAGCAAATGTTAATAAATAATGGATTGATTTGTATTTTACAGGAAAAGTATGAAATTCAGGCATTCTATAGATTGACTGTTGAGATATCCAGCAGTATTGTCTATAGCTTTAGTGCCTGGACTTTTATAAACAAACATTTAAATTGAAGTAGATCTTATAGAATGCCTGGATTTCACACTTTGCCTGTAACATGTGTAATTGGAGGGCTTGGTGGAATAAGGTTCCTACATTTTTTAGGTAGCTTGGATTTCACCAAGTCCTTAAGTTACCAAACAAGTCACCATTAATTTTAACATGTTTCTTTTGTAAAGATAACTCAATGTATATCACCAGGAGTATTCATGTTTTCATCTCTTTGGAGATAGTCTCGCGGGGATAATTTTTGTTTTTCTCCCCCTAAAATAAAGAGCATTCATGTTTTCATTTTCTTTTTTCAATTAAATAATTTAATAAAACTTCAAATGTTTTTCTTTCTTTTATTTTAATCATCTTCTTTTTCTCTCACATACCATTAATTAAACACCATCTATTTATTGAAACAATGTAAATATCTTCTCTTTGCTTCACATACAATAATAAGCACCATCTATTTATTAAAGCAATGTGAGATCTTGACTTTTCTTCATACTCTTTGCCTTGATTTGTTTGGCGCCAACTGAAGAAGTCTTCCCTCAAACTTTTTGTCTTCAATTCTTCAACTCCATCTGAAAATAAAAGAAATATTTATCAGCTAAAGTTTGTTATCAGTAAATTAACCTCTCCTTATCTATTCCCAAATAGATAAATCATTAATTGCTACCATACTTAAAGCTAAAAGAACGAATTGGTTTAAATGTATGATAGGCATTTTCAATTATTTTACGCAAATAAATTCAAGTATATGTTCAATCACATCTCTTGTTTTTGTTACGTTGTTAAATACAGCAAAATTAAAATAAATATTTTGATTGAGCTCTAGTTACATAATTTAGAATAATTAAATGAGAAATTCATTTAAATTGGCAAATCACAAGCTTTTAAATTTCCTTCAGTGACTTTACTCATAATATCCCTCACCAGTGACAGTTTACAGTTTCAATTGAACTTCACTTCCTTGGTCACCAGCTTGTAATATGCTAAACTCATTTCTAATACTACTTTCAAAGTCTGATACANGGATGTCAAATCTTTTTAAGAGGCCAGTGACAAAGCCAGAAGTGGTGGATTTGTAGTCTCGAGCTATAAAACACACCGCGGTACGTTGAATTCGCTCCATCTTGTCCACGTCTTGCTTAAGGTGTGGGTCCCAGATGATCGCACCATATTCTAGTAGTGGAAGGACGAGTAAGAGATATGCATTTCGTTTGCAGTAAGTTGGGCTGTGGCGCAGATTTTTTCGGATGAAACCTAGGGTGCAGTTGGCTTTTTTAAAAAAAATTTTGTTTGTATGGGGTGACTATTTTAGGTTATTTTGATGCTTGTTGGAGAATTGTCTTGTTTAGTGAGTACATATAGGTTGATGTTTTTTTTCTTGAGATGGTCATTGTGTAGCATTTGGTTTCATTAAATTTCATGCCCCAATTGTCCGCTCAATTCATAAGGCACTTCAAATCTGTTTGGAGGTGGTTGTGGTCATCGTAGCCGTTTATCTCTCTGTAGACAAGACAGTCATCTGCAAACAGCCTCACTTGAGATGTTTATGTGACAGAGGAAGAGAAGGGGGCCCAGCACTGTGCCTTGTGGAACTCCTGAGTCTACGGTAGCTTTCCCTGATTGGACGCCGTCTACCACTACTTGCATGGTATGTTGTGTTAGGAATGTTGAGAGCCAGGAGTGAAGGTTGCCGGTAATGCCGTAGTGGTAGAGCTTATGTAGAAGAAGGCTGAGTGGAACAATGTCGAAGGCCTTTGAGAAGTCGAGAATAGCCATGTCAACTTGGTTTTGATGCTGTCATTTGCCAAAAGAGTTGATGTACTGGGATATTATGTTTGTAACATTTCTCTAATAGGCATCCGATCAGTCGTTGATCTGTTTTGTCTGAATCCACATTGAAAGTCACCTAGTATTTCTTCAGTGAAAGGCTGAGGCCTTTTGGCAACTACTTTTGTCAGTATTTTGTATGTAACATTTAATAGGGAGATTGCTCTGTAGTTTGTGCACTGAAGTTTGGAAGCTTTCTTGTGTATTGGGGTTATTAGTGCTGTTTGCCATTCTGTTGGAATTTTCTCTTCTTGATAAATTTTAGTTATAAGTTCTGCTGTGATGAGATCTTCTCCAGGGGCTTTGTGGTTTTTCATAGAATTGATTACGTCTGAAGTTTCTTCTAGAGATGACTAGTTTATTAAAGGGTCTGGTCCTCCATTTGGTGGTTGATAATCTTCATTTTTTGTCTGCATTTATTATGTCCTCAAAATTTCCATTCTGGCTCTCACACATTTGTGGTCTGGCTTTGTATCCATTCTTTTCATCTTTTATCTTTATGTACGTTAACGGCATTAAATAGAATGCCTAGGTATTCTATAGAATGGCTGAAAATTGTAGGCTATGTATGAAATGGTTTATATTTCACACATTTCCTAGGCATTCTATATAATGCCTAAGAGCGTCCCGGCAATGTATAGAATACCCCACCATTAACGTTTGATTCTTTGCTTGGTGGTGGCGTTGCGATCGCGACACACGTGCTTCGTACTCCTGCCAAAGACACTACCCCTATTGTTTCAAGATGGCTGCCGAGATGTTGGAAGATCAGATTGTAGCTTCAGATCAGGAATCATGGTATGTTACATGCAACTGCGGTTCTACGATGAACTTTCTCAATTGCGAGCCAATACTGCTAAAATCTGCGTTTCTCTAATGGAAACTAGTTACCGAAAATTGGTGGATGATGTGAAAATGGCTCGGATGACAACTCAGAAGAAACCACGAGACTATTGGCTGCTGAAAAGCTATGATGTAATGGCGGTAGAGAACAAAAGTAAGTTGATCTATCCGGTTAAAGAAGGCGACAGTGCTATTCAGTTCGATGTCATGGATTCAGAATTATTTGACGTACTTCACGAGGCTCATTTGGCCGTGTGACATGGAGGAAGGGACAGAATGTTGAAAGAACTTTCACACAAGTATAAGAAATTACACGTAATGATATTGAACTTTTACCACTAACTTTGTGATCCGTGCCAGAAGAAACAAAAAGGTGTCATAAAGGGTGTTTTGGTAAAGCCTATGATTTTTTCTGAATTCAACTCCCGTGGTCAGATCGATCTAATCGATTTTCAATCCCATCCTGACAGGGAATATAAATTTATAATGGTGTACCAAGATCATCTCACAAAGTTTGTGGTTCTGAGGGCTTTAACATCCAAGAGTGCGGAAGAGGTAGCCTACACACTATTGGAAATATTTACGTTGCTTGGAGCGCCATCAATTCTACAGTCCGATAATGGCCGGGAATTTACCAACAATGTGGTGAACAGCCAAAAGGAGTACTGGCCCAAGGTTGAAGATCGTCCATGGTAAACGGCGCCACTCACAAGGCCAGGGCAGTGTCGAAAGAGCTAATCAAGACATCGAAAATATGCTATGTGCTTGGATGCAAGATGAAAAAACTGACCACTGGGCTGAGGGATTACGATTCATCCAACTTAAGAACAGGACCTTTCGTTCTGGGATCAAGAGAACGCCTTATAAAGCTCTGTTTGGCTGCAAAGCTAAAGTGGGCCTTGCAACGTCTTCCAAACCCCCTGACGTTTTGCAAGACATGCAGACTGAGGAAGAACTCGAAAAAATAATAGAAAGCGTGAAAACAACACAGCAGGAAGAAGCAAATCATCAGATGCAAGATACAGAGCCTGGTATCCAGAATACTGAAGAGAATGCAATCAATAATGGAGGAAACCAAACTGATTGTGAAGTCATGGTTACCGAAGAGCCTTCCACTTCTGGTGTTTGTTGTGTCTGCTTAAAAGAAAGCAGCGGTGCCCATACATGCCGAAACTGTCACCGTAATGTTCTTGTTATCTGTGGTCATGCTGCTAAAGACGATGGCGACGAGGAAATAGAAGGTTATGGTGTTGGTATTTTGTGCAGCTTGTGTTTCAAGATTAAAGAGCTATAGAGGCTAGAAAAGAATCTAAATCGAACCTTGAAATCCAGGCCAAAAAAATGAAAATAAACTCTGACAAAAAGTTCCCGCCTGCACCTTTAGGAGCCACTGTGCGAGTTCCTATTCCTGATGTTGACAAGGGACGGGGTGACTCGCGCAATCTGTTGGCAGTTGTTATGACAGAGACAGATGACGGCTTTTACCGACTTGGAACTGCACAAGGAATCTTGAAACAATTGTATTCGAGATCACAGTTCGCTGTATGTCCAAAAGATTTATTGAGAGTTGAAGACGTCCCGGCCCATGAAATACCTCTCCGATCTGCTGCTATCTCTCAGTCAACAGGAAGCGGTCAAGGATACGTGAGGTGTAAGTGCAAGACCAGGTGCCAAAACATGAAGTGTCTTTGTTTGAAAAAGAAAATTAAGGGCAATTCAAAATGCCACTCCAGCCTTACTTGCTGCAACAAGTAGCTCGATGACACCTTTGCTTTCCAGTTTTATTGTTATCTTTCGTATTCAAATGTGTTTTTCCGATTAAAAATTTCTTTACGCTCTTTTGAAACTTTGCCTGAAGTATATTTGTCATTATATATAATACCTAGGCAATGTATAAAATGCCTAGGGAAAGTATGTAACTTAATCACGAAAATAAAATATTTCATACTTTGCCTAAAACTGCCAGTCAGGCATTCTATATAATGCCCAGGCATTCTATACAATGCCTGCATTTCACACATTGCCGGTAACATGTACATTGCTCTGTTTCCCTCCCTTGATAAGTCTTCTTTTTCATTTAGCTTTTTCCCCATGTCCTCTTTTTCTTCCTACACATTTTTATGGCTTTCCTCTGGCTTTGTTCCTTTCTTCAACAGTCTGTCTGCATTCATGATCAAATCAGCCTACTCTATTGTTTGATTGCTGCAATCCTCCTACTTTTTCTGATTTTCTGATGTTTTCACAGCATTTTTTTAACCCGATCCCACTGTTCATTTATGTTGTTTTCCCTGTTTCCTCCTGTGATGCTTCTACTTGTTACATCATTTTTGGAAAGTTCTTGGTAATCACTTTTCTCTTTGATTTTTGTGAATAATGCTTATTCTCTGCTTATATTTAACCCTTACAAGTACAGGGTCAGAGTCTGCATCTGCTCCTTGATAGCTTCTTACATCTAGTATGTCTAGTCTGATCCTTAAAACGATCGATTAAAACGTGGGTAATTCAATCTGGTGAGTTCCAAGTAACTTTATGTATGTATATTTTTTTAGTGGAAACTTGGTGCTGCTAACTGACATCTCTTTTATTGAAGCAAAGTCTATGAGTCGGATCCCATTGTCATTGGATTCTTTATGCAGACTTTACCTTGCCAAAGTTGGCATTGAAGTCGTCACTATTTTAATATCATGTCGTGGTGCCTCTTTGTAGATCTTTTCCAGTGTCTCATAAAAGGATTCTTTTCCTCAACCTTCCATATCTTTGATAGGAGCATGAACGTTAATAAATGTTAGATTAAGCATTTTTCCTCGCAAAGAGCACAATCTTTCATTCTAAGATCTACTGCAGTGGGAATCCAAACACGGAAATATAAAAGCATCAGTTCTGAGTGAAATGAAGTTTAGGGATTGCCAGAGTTAAAGGGATGGATGGGACAATGGATTTGTGATTAATGCTTAAATTATGTTCAATTTGTAACAATGAAAATGAATCCTGCATATCAGATATTTACATTACGATTCATAACGGAAGCAAAATTATAGTTATGAAGTAATAACGAAAATAATTTTATGGTTGGGGGTCGCCACAACATGAGGAACGGTATAAAGGGGTCGCGACCTTTAGAAAGGTTGAGAACCACTGCTCTAAATAATTATATTTTTTTATAATGACTATGAAATTTGATTCATCTTTTAATTTGATAAATACAGGTAACAATGACTATTGCTCGTTTCATTATATTTAATAAAATCTTAAATAATAATTACTATAGCACATTTTGTATTTACTATTTTTGTTTAAGCCCAAGTTTTCACTTAAGTAGTATAGTCGACCGATTGTTATGCTGGTAAAGGTATTTTTTTCCAAATATTTTGCTGTATTGATGTTGAACATTTCCTATACATTTACTATTTGCTATACCAAGGTGGCCCAACTTATCACGCTCATTCATTTCATAGTAAAATTTCACATACCTTATTGTCCAAAGTTGTCATTTAATGGACCGATTTATATGAGATGGAAGATCATTAGAACATGTCTTGTTGAGGTGTGGTTTCTCTTGACTATTCATTCCTGTTGAAGAATGATTACAGCTCATGATGAAGGAATGCTTAATAAATTTAGCATGATGTATCAGAGGTGTAGCGAGGGGGGGGGGGACATCTATCTCCTGGCGGCAAAATGTGCTTTGATATTATTTTATTGATAAAAATAACAGTTTTGAGAGTTGAAAAAAAGAAAATGGGGCGCTTTAAAATGAATCTTGTCCCCGGGCGCCAAACATCCTCGCTACGCCTCTGATTAGTATCATTCCAACTCTTTTTACCCATCAAAATTTACTTCACATTTAACACACTAGCACAGTGGTTCTCAAACTTATTCAAATAAAGTTAAACTTTAAACTAAGGAGGGGTGTTAGTTTTGACCAATGAATGTAATTATTGTTAAGATATTGTACAACCCCCACCACTTACAGCAGTTCTTCAAAACCATTTTTGCCCCACTCCCCATCTGAACACACAAAAAGGTTTCATATCACCACCTCCCATATTCCCTTATAGAAAAATCATAAAAAAAATATTGGGTATTTCAAATTTGAGGCATGCTAACGTCTCAGTAAAGTGTAGTGACCTTGAAAAAGTGTCTCATCGAACATTAATTACATGCCACCCCCCATACATTTCCAAACCCTTTTCATAATAGTAAATCAGTTTTGTTTACATTTATCATTTCTACTCAAATAATAGTGTGATATCTACTTCTTAGCCCTATTATTAGCTTTCTTCATGGTAGTATAAAATTCATAAATGGTTATAAAAAAATAGAATGCATTATTTATTTGTTTTAACTTAAACTAATGTGTATTTTTATAATGATTGTTATATTATTTTTTTCAGTTAGCCCAAGTCAAATGTAAACAATGCTGTATCCATGGCTATTACTTTGTAGACAATCAGCCGAGTTCCCCTTTCAATGAAAAGTTGAATTAAAAGTAATTGAGGCAGATTGTTTTCTATTTTGATGTCTTTTTATTTAGATTGTAAATTCTGTGTTTGAGCTAAATTAATTAATATTTAAATATATTTTGACAGCATCTATGATGGAAAGATGTCGATGAGTATGATTATGATGACAATGACTGTGGGGCTCAAAGTGGATTTGTGCATTTAGACCAGACATAAAAAGCATACTGCTTACTGATGAATGTTTAAACAAGAGAGATATAAGGAGATTTCAAAAGCAAATAGACTTTTTCAAACTCTAATTTACTGCAAATTTGGTTGCATATATTTTGCATATGCAATGTGCAGGACAATGAACCAAAGAAACTTTCTGTTTTATAAAATTGGTATAACTTCATTGAAGAGTTTTATCAACTAAGAGGATTTATTAAGAATACAGTACTTATTTAAGTACTTATTTTACAAGACTGTGGTCCAGGGAATCCTTATTTGATCAAATATGACTAAGGACAGATTCATGGCCATACTGAGTTTCCAAAAAGTTTCTGATACTGAAAATAAAGGAGACAAGCTGTGCAAAATTGGGAGACTCTTATGTTTCTTAATGCAAAATAAAAAGAGCTGTATCAGCATCATGAAAATGTAGCAATTTAGGCTGCGTTCTCTCCCCTGTACTGTATACAATATGTACCAATGATATTCAAAGCTCAAGCGACACTGTTCCAATCTTAAAATTTGCTGATGATGCCACCATCATTGGCTTAATATCTGAAGGAGAAGGCTTATACAGCAACTTAGTAACAACCTTTATCATTTGGTGCGATGAAAATTTTCTCCCGCTGAATGTCTCAAAAACATAAAAAATCAAAGTGTAGAGAAAGTAGATGCATATAAGTACTTAGGTGTCACCTTCAATGATAAGCTAACGTGGCATGAGCACTGCCAAATGCTGTATAAGAAATTCAGAAAGACTGCTCTATCTAAAAAAACTGTACAATTTCTGTGTAAACAAACAAGTCGTTAACTTATTCTACAGTTCAACAATTGGAAGCCTACTCAATTTCAGTAATACCTGCTGGTGTGGGAATTCAACGTCTGATATTAAACACCACATAAACCAACTAATCAAGAAAGCTAGGAACATAACACAAACTAAACATCTTTCACTGGAAGAACTATTTGAAGAGAGATGTTATTGTAAAATTAAACACATTTTAGATGATATATCCCACTCTCTTTATCACAGATACTAGGATTGGCTCGTTCGGTACGAATTCTTTCCATCAGGGTAAGGACTGAAAAATACAAAAATTCTCTTGTTCCCTAATCTGTACAAATTTACCATCGTGCTCCCCTTAAGTCACAAATCTAAATAAGAACTAATAAGTCCTGACATAGCTAAGAGAACTCACTGAATGGCTGCTAGTGAAAAATTTATTACAAATGTCTTGTGTTCAAATTGTTTTTTTATATGGGCTGAAAATGAACAATGCAATCATAAAACATTTCCATTTGTTTGGATCAATAAAAGAATCTTATCTTATCTTTGACGATGTACCAGTTACTTTAAAGTCTGACATTTTTACATATGCACTGCAACATGACAATAACAAACTTTAAATTGCATTTCCAAAACAAGGGTAAAAGGGTCAGAGTATATATCAGATCCTTTGTTTGTGATACATTTTTATGTTTTAATAAAGAAAGAAATTGTTTTCAAGCATCAAGTTAAAATATAAAAAAATAAAACCAAAATTTTTTTTTTAATTAGTGGCATAGGTAATGAAAAATAAATAGAATAAAAAGGACTGGATTTACCTGAAGTAAAATGTTGACCAGTCATTGTCCTGGCATGTCATGATTCCTCCTGAACATTCATCATAAGAGCAGCTGTGAATTCTGGCAGTGATGGGGGTCTTCAAGTGATCTCTGTGAAAACAACAACTTTAACCTGGAAGTAAAATAATACATGAATTAGTAGAAGACAGAAACTTTATTATATTAGAGCGCAAGCTTGCATTAATATGAAGACAATAAACTATTCATGCTTCATCCATCAATAAACTATGAACAATTTTAACCTGAAAGTTACCATCATAAAAAGTACCCAAAAAATTAATCACAAAATTAATTGGTGTAATCATTGCTTTTACACTAGCCATGTTTGCATGGGTGTTACGACAAAAAATTCCTGGTTCTCTAAGGGAAAGTTTAATAGCTTTGTTTATTTAATCTATTAAATAGTTAAAGTCCAACCACTATTGGAATTAGGGAGGTGGTGTTAAATGAACAAAAGAAAACCTTCAAATTAAGGGAAAGTTTAATAGCTTTGTTTATTTAATCTATTAAATAGTTAAAGTCCAACCACTATTGGAATTAGGGAGGTGGTGTTAAATGAACAAAAGAAAACCTTCAAAATGGTCACGTCGTGCAAGATTTTAACTACAACTGCATTACAGTAGTGAATCTTTAAAAATGTAAATAAGATTTTTTGTCACAGATCAATGGTAATATAATTCTAACCTGCAAGATGTAACTCTTGATTATTACTACTATGATTTTAAATAAAAAAATGTATGCTATAGCGACAGATGAATCTAAATATAAGAAGCAATCCATCTAAATAGCAAAAATGCACTCAATATGTCAGAAGGAAATTTAGATTTTTTTTAGGGATTTTTATATAATTTTAACTACATTAGGAATGTGCAAGACCTAATCAGTGTAACTAACCATTCCAATACAGTCTTTTGATATTTCTTACATGCACTAGCGGGATTTATCTTTATCTTTATATAAAGTGCATTCAAAGGATCAAGATACAAATATTTATTATTGGAAGGGGGATTAGGATGATGCTGAAGTGTTAAAAAATTAATGGACTTAATGCAAGCCATTTATAATTAAGTTGGTAATTTTCACTAGTTCTCCAACCTACTTTGTGCTCTGTACTTATTTAAGTAGCAGTTGGTTTTGTGCAGCGTCTATGCTGTATCAATTAAATATTGCTTTGATAGAGTCAAGTGAAGTTAATGAGGTATGTCTTCTTGTATAAGTATAAGGTTTCAAAAATGGATTAGATTGTTTAAAAAGTGCTATTTTACAGTGCACAAAGAATGTGGCTTAAAGCAAAATTGAAAAGACGTGGGTGCAGCAACGGTGCTGTGACCCCAAAACGCTTGTGAAACTCTGGACTAGGATATTTGAAATTCATGTACTAGCAGCATTGCTGGTAAGAGAGCTGGTCACCCGAAAGCTTTATCGTTAACCCTCTTGGCACGTAACCCTTTTGATCTCTCGCTGTCTAGCAGTAAATCTGACACTGACAAAAACAATCAGGAAAGTAATGAAGAAATTCAAAATGATTATGTTTACAATAATGTTGTGAATCCTTGGATTAGGATTAGGGTTCTGAATTGGATAGAGATGACCCCTATGAATTTTTAGAAAAGATAGAGCATTTAAATATGCCTCATGGGATAAGCAACCCTTTTGGGCACTTATGCTAATTTTTACACAATATATCATTAAAATGTTTGTGAGAGAGAATCATAATAATAACTAATAAGTATGCAGACAACTTTCTCAGTAACACCCAGCTCAAATAAACCATAATTGGATGCACAATGGTGAAAAGGACCGCTCTATCTGAAGCAACCGAAAAGTACCCTGAGGGCAGGAAAAGGAGTAGAACTCTGTGCCAGGGGTGTCTAAAGGGCCTCCATGGGCCTTATTTCCCAAAACACATGTGTTAGGATCCATTCATGCTTCATCCATCAAAAAATTCACATAATTTACACCGGTAAGTCATGTTTATTCTCAGTTGAAATCGACGAGTCTGTTTACATGCAGAAAAATCATGACGGCCGTGTTTTGCCACAACAATGTGTCTATGGAGGCATTTGTCAGGAGATTAGTGAGTGTTTCATGTTTTGTGTACAAGATAGATCAGCAGCTACACATTACACTTATGACTTATGTCGATAATCACAGCACACATCCTGCTGGGCACAACAGTCATGTCAGATCAATGGAGAGCATATAATGAAATTGGCACCACTCTGGGATTGACTCATCAAATGGTCATTCATTCTGTTAAGTTTTTGTATATGTGTGTGTTCATGTGGCGTCAACATGTTAAAGTAAATGGTTTTTATGTCTTCAACACAATTCTAGACGATATTGTTCAATTTTGGCCACTACAGTAGCGGAGGACCTTTAAAGAAGTAGTATGCTTTTATTCAAAATATCATTTGTCATGATTTGTTTTATTGGAAGTGTGAAGTGTTTTAATGGAAATGTGAAATAATAATGTATAATAATTTTTTAATTAAAAGTTTTTTAGGCTAATTGAATTCAGATTGATTAGGTTTAGGGATACAATTTAGGGTTCATGTTAGGTTTAGGGATACATTTAGGCATTTAGGGTTCAGGTTAGGTTTAGGGATACAATTAGGACATAAGTTCGTGGGTCACGATAACCAAGATCGCGGGCTGATCTCTCCGAATTGTTTTTTATTCAAAAGAACATTTGTTTTATGGGAAGTGTGAATAATAATTTTTGCGGTGAATTAAAATTGAAGTAATTAAAATTGAAGTATCCACTTCTGATACCGGGTCCGAATAGCCGCAGCCAAACTTTCATTACAATTACTATACTATACTATTACAGATAAGACAGAAGCCGATTTACTGAAAAAAAAACCAAAAAAAAACCAACTTTGTCCTTTGAATTTGAATCTTGATTGATGTCATGTTAATGATTATAGAACTATATTTAAAATAGAATTAAAAAATACAACAAATATATAAACATATTCTTACTTGCTTTTAGCTGTACGTTGCATTGTGGCAAATTTCTCGATTGATAATAATGGCATCCAACAGGAAGTATACGTCATAATCGTCTCGTGACCAACCGAATATATGAATCAGGGCTGCCACTCACTTTTTTTAAATTTCCCAAGATTTGGTGAGCAAATTTCCCAAGAATTCCCAAGATCATAAGAATATATTAGAGTTTTTTTTTTAAAGGGGGCTTTTCTATGTAATTAATGTAATAATAGATTTAATTAATGCCCCTGAAAAACATGGTACTTTAATTGACTGAAATTATTGAAAAAGACATTTAAAAAATGTTTATAACATAAAAAAACAAAAACAAAGCAATTTGTTTAAAAAAATAATTTATAATCCAAAATATCAATACCCACTGGGGTTAGGCTACTAAATATTATCTCCGAATTCTCTGGTAAAAATATCATCTACAATACATGTGTAATAGAAGTCACTTGGAAACAAAGCTTACAAGGCTAATCAACACAGAATTCTTTTCACAAGGGCAAAAGGTTCTTCATCAAAAAATGATTTTTATTATTGTAAATCTGTTGATTAGAAGTGGGGTTCGCAAAGCAATTAAGCAAAATTTATTAATAATAATTGTAGTTAAAATGGGTTGATATTATGATGAAAACAATAAGTGTTTTTATTTTATTTTTGTAAATATACATTATATATAACGATTTTTTCAACAACAAAAAAATACTTTTAAAGGAATTGTTCATTTATAATCCTACAACGTAGGCCTATACTTTTAATATCTTAGTTA